>LUCH01000973.1:0-29220 GCA_013368495.1 Paragonimus heterotremus
CGCGAGGCGCTGTGGACAGTAGTGGGTACGTTTGGATGTCCAGGTAAGTTCGTTAACTTGATCAGATTGTTGTATGTGGGCATGAGGGCGAAGGTGCAATCGTGTGGATCTACCTCTGATGATTTTGACATTGTCACTGGCGTGAAGCAAGGTTGTGTAATGGCTCCATCACTATTCAGCTTATATTTGACTGTCATGCTAACAGTTGCTTTTCAGGACTCTGGGATGGACGGCGTCGAGGTAGAGTACCGGACGGATGGGCGCCTGTTGAATATTCAACTTTCGGCGTCCCAACCAGTTTACATACCTCACTGGTGCGCATGCTTCTGTTCGCGGATGACAGCACGCTGTTTGCACATAGCGAGGACGAACTACAACGATTGGCCATGGCTTTCGCGAACGGGACATCCAAGTTTGGACTGGATATCAACACAGGTAAGACATCTTTCTTTCAGGCTTCTCCGAGCGGTGGTGCTGTCTGTTCACCTTCACTCCAAATCCGTGTTAGTGGAGATGTTGTCGGCAGCTGCACAGATTTCTGCTACTTGGGCAGCAATCTGTCTACTGATCTGGCCGTGGACCATGAGTTGAGAGCTCGTGTGGCAAAGGCTAGCACTACTTTTGGACGTCTTGAAAGACTTGTTTAGAAGAACCACAGCCTGAACCCGAGAACCAAGCTGTTTGTTCACCGTTCAGTGGTGTTGTCTATACTGCTGTACGGCATTGAGACGTGGACATTGTTTCAGCGGAACGTGCGCTAACTGAGACGCTTTCATTTGCAATGTCTAAGACGCATGTTGGGTATTCGGTGGTCGGACATGGTTCCAAACACTGAACGACTGCGGTAAACGGACAAGAACGAAATGGAAGTCCTGCTGACGTTGAATCAGGTTCGTTGGCCGGGTCACGTCCGTCGGATAGGCGGTGACCATATTCCGAAGCAGGTGCTGTATGGACAACTGGGATCAGGTAAGCGAACTCCTGGTGGTCGGAATCTGAGATACGAGAATGGTGTGTCGGTACGTTTTTCACGTTGTGACATTGATTTTAGATATTGGAAGGAGTTAGTGTTGAACGGAATTGTCTAGAGGAAGGCGATCCGGATGGGCAACCGAATGTTCAGTGGATTATTATTGTGTGGCCGTGAACGTAAGCGAGTGGTACACAAGGGAACCATCGGTGCCATAGGTAGTGGTGACATGACTATATGACGTTGCGATGTTTGCCGCTGGGACTGCGCTAGTCATTTGGGGATATTGACGAGTAGTATGGAATTTTGGTTTTCATATAGAATGAACATCATCCACAATTTATCGCAACTTTCGCATTCGAGTAGACTTTCCAGTCGGCCCCTTCCGAACAAAAGAAACACTAGACTCGAGTTTCGCTCTCATTAGAGCTCGTCAGCAGTGTATATCCTTGCCGCAGCCAAGACTAGAACTCCGGCCACGGTTTTCATGAGGCAACCGTGTAGACCAATGCGCCATTGCTCTCACATTAGGCACGACCAAATTATCATGTGTGAACCCTCAACCACTTTCACTTGTGAGTAATGATCAGATTACCCGATCACTTCTAGAAGAGACACGGTAACTGTCCTGTTAACTCTAATCGGTGACCCATCGATTAGGACTGCTCTCGAAGATGGAATGACGTGTCACTAACTTTAAGGACAGTATTTTGATTATTGGTGAGGGGTAGGGAATTTTGTCTATATACCTTGAACATCCTTTAGGATTGGTCACAGCTGCCGCATTCCAGTAGAATTATCATGCAATTTCTTTCGAAATGAGACAAAATACTCGGTTTACTCCTTTGTTATAGCTCGTCAGTAGTGCATACCCTTAGCACGGTTAGTCGCAGTGGACGTCTCTTTGCCTTTTGAGAGCATAGCGAAAGTTCCAACCTGGGGTGTAGCAAGGATATGGACTACTGAAGGGCTCTAACACGAGCGACATTCGAGTGTAGTACTTCTTTTCAAAGAGGGTTAACTGTAAATTTCATAGGGATGCAACAAGAACAAGGAATCTTTGTTATTTAACGATTATTAAAACTTATATTGGAGACATACAATAACTAATCACGAGCATTTGTCTAATTCGGTCATTTCTGTAAGGCAGTGTTTTGTTCATACTGTTCAGCCTACATAGACTGGATTTCACCAGACGGAAAATAACATTCTTCCTAAAACAAAATATTCGGAGCCTTTCAGAATACTTCTTGTTCGACTTAGCGCTGTACTGTAAAGCAATTGCTGATTTTTCACTTTCACGTGGTAACCCACGAACACAAATGACAACATAGTTGTCTAGATACTGTTCTTATACTAATTGATCATCATCTAGGTAAACCTAGCAATCGAGCAGAATACAGCATACAACATATCAGTCTTAATGTCTATTTCTGTTCAACGCCCAAATCTTCACAAACGAACATGCACACACATGTGGACTAGCGAAAGCACCTCCATCATCCTCCCTTCTTTTCCTACTCGCCCAGCTCCCTCAATAGCCAGCTCTCAGTTTGGTTTGTATCAAGGCCAAATGGTCTAATGGTTGGTTTGTGATGACCTAAACAGAGAAACCTACGCAATAGCTAAATGGAGGGGTGGATTGACCGATCGGACGGTTTTTAATTGTGGTCCGTCGGGGTAGTACAGAACAAAATGGGCGTGGTAGGAGAGTTCGGCGGCTGTATTGTTTTTCTGTTCTTTCTTCCCAACTGCAGTCAGAGTTTGCAAAAGGTTCACTGATATTTAGGTTGACAGTTAAATGGGCTATCGTAGGATGTTTGCCAATGCTCACATGATCAATTACAATAAGATATGCAGCCCGGTGTTCTAGTTAGTAAGCTGGTCACAGATTTTGAAGCCTGAACCATAACTATGATGTAAGTATTTACTGCACTAACTGCACTGATCAAACGAAAATGATATGTGGTTCAGCGATCCAAAATTAAATCCACTGAAATGCGAAACGGCCGACTGCTAACGGTAAGATGAGTCAATCAACTTATAACAAAATACCATAACTAGTCAAACCTCTGATACACCGTTATACTTCGGTACGATTCAACTGTTTAAACGTTGTCGACGGAAGGCAATATGGTTGACTGTTTGTATCCTATTTTTTCCAATTAACAAAAGCAACCAAGTCGTTTTATTGACAATCCCCCTACAGATTCACATGGCTCTGTAGAACAGTACTTGTAAACCCATGTTAACCAGGGCCGACCCCCCGACTACTCAGAAAGACTAGGATTCAATATATGGCTTCTTACGGAAGATGACACACCTGCGAATAAATTGACTTTTGTATGGCGTACAAATGTAATAAATGGATCATCCGAAATAAACGGAGACGGTAATATAAGCTGTCCCGCATAACCAGCTATTGGTGTTTTATCTAACTTCTATCATGTTGCTTAAGGTGAGAATTTCTTGTAAATTGCTTTCCAGCAAATACATTACAAGTCAGTTCAGCAAAAGTATACATGAACGCTTCCAGTTTGTGCTTCTCGGTCAGTATGCCATATGATAAACCTTGTCAACCACCAAAAATCGAACTACATAATGTGTAAGCTTGATACAAAAGAATTACGTAAATACATTCTGTCACTTTCACAGGCTTCGTTAGTGGTTTCGGTGAAACGGTCCGCGGTCAAGTATCCCTTACCAGATCTGTGTTTTTCAACCTGCGCCCTATATGGCAACAAAAAGACACGAACCTTCTATACATGGGCGGATGTACTTATCATTCATATACCCTTTCTTGTTATATGGTTGACAGACTTGATCTACGCGAACAGAGGATGCACCTCGATTATCTGTCTTTGATAGTTGTCCGTGCACGGTAGAACCACTAGGTGATGAAAAAGAACATGAGCTAGCGGTTCTCGAGGGATAACGAACTGAATATCTTCATACCTAATATGACCTCTTGTCATCTGGTTCGGTGGAGTGGATATGTTCTTCACATATAATTCTTTTGTTCAATCTGTAGAGCGTCCAACGTGACTCGAAACCGATGTGCGAAACAACTAACGTCGGTTCTTGCTTCCATCGACTCGACATGTCTACCAGATTTGCGGCAAAAAAAACACGAAAAAGCTGACCATCTAAAATCGGACATGTTGGCACAAGGACCACAACTACTGTTCTTGCGCAAGTAACACAAAAGACTGAATGTTTTGTATGGAAATGTAGAGCCAAACACTGCAACAATGCATCTCACTCAGAATGATAGTTGGTTAGAATGAACACTATTCTTGCCGGGACAATTCACCAAATTATTTATCAAATAAATTTTGAGCACCTTCCACATGGTCTCTGTGTAGTCGATGAAGTTCCCAAATAGTCGTTAACCAGATTGTCTTCGAATAAATGTGGGGAACGCAACAATTGTCATATAGGATTTTTGCTTAAATACCATTTCGTTCGATCTTTTCAAATATATACCCGAAATGGTGTACATAAATTTACACGTATGGGAGCCTACGGGCAAAGTTTTTCAATAGTCATTCAGCATTCGGTCATGTAATCGAAAGTAATGGCAACAGATACGAATGTAGATGTAAGATGGAAACAAAGAACAAAGATAAAGGAAAAAGCATAAGGAACATTCAGTCTATGTACTTTGTTACCAAGTTGGCGATAGGTTCACCATCATCTGTTTCTGAACGCATAACGGTGATTTCATATGGTGTCTAGCAAGCGCTTCGGAAAAAACCAAAACAAGTTTGTTCATTGTCTGACTGACACTACGGAATGCTTTAACGGGATACACTCGATGGCCAGATTCTTGTAAATAATTTACCTTCTTTGAATATCCAGTTTTTGCACTCAGAAGCCATTTGAAGAAGTGTAGACAGTGCCCTCACTATGCGGTCAACGTACTGCAGACTAGAGGTACAGGTAAATTCGTGAATAATGGTTCATTTGCTGAGTGTGAGCACCTAATCTGTTCTGGGAGTTAATAGAATGTGAATTGTTCGATGTGGCACAATGGCTGACGTACAACTGCGACTTAATACTGCTTTCATTTTTTCTCTCATGGAGGAGGCTACATTGTCCCCTATGTATGTTATGGATGTGAACACATGCTTTCACGGTACTGTTATAGGGGCTGGTCGGGATTCAAGCAGCTTATAATGCTTGTAGACAAATTAAGTGAATATCCATTTTGGTTAAGAACCTGTTAAATAACATCAATCTCCTCAGGGTTGTGCTCACCGAAACTAATTTCGAGAATTCAATGACATAGTGTTCGCAGGAGCCCGCGTTTTTAAGTGATTGGTGCGAAACTTTCAAATTGTAATAACTGGTCATCCTACAACTTCTTTCGGAAAATGCTTTTTGGGGGAGACCCATCTTTACGTTTAGTAAGTCTAACATCCAGAAGGTACACGTGATTTTCCTTCTCGATTTCAAAGGTAAATTTGATTTTGCAGTGCAGACCGGTAGTGCATTACACAGACTGAATATTCTTTCTATTATTTTTCTTCATCCTTATTTTTTGTTTTTGTCTCACATCTACGTCCGTACTTATTATCATAATTATCGATTACATGACGGAATGATGATTGATCACGTTGAACATTTTGCTTTCATGTGCACGTGCACTAAATTGGAGCTTTCCAAGTATACACGATAAATACCAGACTTGAAATAAAAATACAAATAACGGACAGACTCAACGTATTCTAGTGGGGATCTGAAATAAGTTAACTAGGGAACATTTATTGATGGATAAAAATGTTGAATTGGCAACTAAACGTAGGCTCCCACACGTCTACATGTTTGCACATCATTTCGCGCGTGTAATTGAAAAGAGGGAACGAAGCATGCAATTTACATGACGATTTTGCGTTCTTTTCGAAAAGTTCACTGTCCTATAGGCCGACATATGAACTGCAGCAATGATCAGCCGATAGCCAATTTCATATTAGGGACGAACGAGACATGGGCGACTAAACTCCAGGAACATACGCAAAATTAGTCTTGACATGCGCTGATTGTCGCGACGCTTTCATATGAGGAAAGGACGCTATTCAGAGAATACTTAGAGAAAGAAGTGAAGAAGCATTCGAAAAGGAAATTGACCAAATCGTTCGATGGATTAAATTCGATCACCGACTGAATTTTTCAATAATGTCAAACGGTTTTTCCACAATCACTCATCAGTTCTTTTAAATTGTACTGTGCTAGAGATGTTTTCTTTGGGCCGTAAACTCTGTTCTCTGACGGTTGAACATAATCGAACAGACGCAGAGGTTCAATCTGAAAACCTGTACCGGCAGTTAGGCAAGCTCGCACCATCTTCAGAATAAAATGCAACATTGTAAATCTACCGTTATAAAGGCCTGCAATAGATAACACAATAACATAACATCCACGAGTAATCTAATGAATCCCAAACATACAAAAGCCATAAACCTGTTATAAAGTAATCGTAATGTTGTTTTAGCAAAACCGGATAAAGGGGAGGAAGTAGTTTTACCGGATAAGATGGATTATACTGACTAGGTCCTTCTTACTGTGTCCGACCAACTGAAGTTCCGGAAGATGAAAGTGAAGAAAGATGAAACATCAGCAGAGAAAAGCTTAACAATGCGATTTGGTTAAATGAAACAAACTAACTTGGGTTTGTGAGCTACGTCAGTTCGCTCAAAGTTAAAAATTATGAGATGCTGTTTTTGGATTTCACGTGACTAGTCATAAATATGCCGCCTAAAGAATTTGGAATACAAAGTAACTACGCTGAACAGAATCAAATGGAATTTGGCATTCCGGTTGAATTATTGTTAGTCTGCAACCAGTTTTCATTTTCATTTCAACGGTGATATATATATATATATATATATATATATATATTAGGTGGGGGTGCCCGTTTAGTCCCCAATAGCTAATTGATGGCAGAGATTTTCTTGGCCAAAGTGGAAGTGAATCAGTTAGTACCCGCACTTTCCAAACTTATTGTAATCAGGGTTGTATGCTGGAAAAAGACGTGGATGAGACAGCGCACTCACTTTTTGAGCTTTCTTCCACTGAAACACAAACGAGATTTGCTTTGCTGTTTAACCAATGGAACGGGAAAAATATGCACCCCGGATGCAATAGACAACAAACTACAACAAATTCGAGACAGACTGAAGCAGAACGGATATCCAAAGAGATTTCTAGACGAGACTAGGAGATTGGAAAGTGTTCAACTAGTGATGGAAACAATAATGAAAAAATTCATTTTGAATGGTTTGGTATTTAAAAGCAATTCAGCTGGTGAAATGATCAGTCACAGTCTGACAAAAGCATCGATCAAGACCTACTGTGCTGCACGGATAATTCTTTCATTTAAGAGCTAACCGGAATGAATACAACATCTTAAAAATATTTTGCCAAAGTTTTTTGTCATTTTTTACTTATCCTCTCATCCGCTGCTATCAAGTCGACTGCATTGGGACAATCATTCGATTATTATCAGACAAAAATGTTCCACCTCCCTTCCGTAATTCCTGAAGCGGGACTGTTTTTCAACTGCAGAGGAGATCGCAATCATGCTTCATGACCCTTGGCTATGTATGCAAAATAAATTCGTACAGACCCTACATCTTCTGTAGTCAACTGTGCGTAAAATGTCTGCACCTTTTTCACCCCGATTAACGCGCTATCACATTCCGGTCATGTTTCACATTCAAACACAGCACACACACACACACAAACAAACCGTTACCGGATTGAAGGCATTTGTTACGTCTACTAACCCAGTTCAGTTTTATACATAAATCCAATGAATCCTCCGAAGTTGTATAACCTCGACGAGACCTACTGAAAACAAGGGCTAGTAACTCTGAATTTTCCTGAACACTGGGTATAATGACACAATCCTAGAAATATCTGTTTGAATTTGTTTGGAATTCCTCGATGGCTGAGACACATAACGCACACAACTTCTATACCGTTCCACACAATTGGCGACGCCAGTATTAGGTTGACAAAGAATGTGTAAGTATTCCAACTTTGAATGTTTTTAGTTTCACAAGAAATGTCCCACTTGTGACGTCCTCTCGACGTAACCAATATATCACCGTCTGTTGTGCATACATCCCGGTTGGCTACTGGAAAGAATTGAATAATTCATACCAAATATATCGGGTTTTTTGAACATGCTTCTTCATTTCTGAGTGACATCAATTGTCAAAGGGAGCTGGATCTTTTAAGTAACCCTACAACAACCCAAAAAGTCTGCTTCGTAAACAAGAATGTATCAACAACTCGTCCTTCAACTTCATCAACACAGTCACCGAACCCCATGCATAGACAAAATATCTTGGGTCAATTTTCCATAGCTACCGTTTTGTCCAAACCAACGTTAGTCGATACAGGTAAAACATGACACAATCTGTCATACACATCATTATTCGGATAACAATATCCTTGCATGCACCTATAAATGACTCTCAGAGGTCTGTAACGGAAATGGTGATCAACAAAACGGTCTAGTCCTTCTGAGGAGTATCGGGGTAGAATGGCACATACACCATTCATATGACTATCACCAAGTTCGATAGAATTTTACTACAAACCGCTCTGAGAACAATCAACAGCAAATGAAACGATTAAATCGGCCGTAACAATGTTCCTAGCTTTCAAACTAAAACGTTGTAAAACGAAGACTGCATGATCATGGTGCACGTACCACTCACGAAACTTTTGCATTCAGATAGACCTTTCAGATAACCATATTTGAAAAGGGTTGCTAACTTTGGGGGTCGCTATTGCTGAAGCTCATCAATAGCGCATATCCATGTCACTACTATGAGTTGAACTGTAACAACGTTCTCATAATGCAGTTGTGCTGCTGTCCATACTGCTGGCCCCCTACTAGACACGACTGGATTAGTACGTTTGACGAGAGTTTGAAGTGACAAACTGACGATATGGTTCGAGAGGATTTGACAGAATTTCTAAAATTTTGAAATATTATCTGCAACAATAAGGTTACTGTTGTTATTTTATCTTGATGCGGGATGAGTGAAGAATGACGTGAGAACAGGACAAAGAAGACTCATCACTGAGCGTTCCCATCAACGCTTACGGCAGTTAGTGACAGCAAACTTCTTTACAGTGGTAAACTTGTTAGGTCTGCTGGGGGTAGGTTTGAACAATAATAAACGTAATTCATGCGGCCGGACTGCTTATAAAAGGAAAGTGTCTGATTCTAATGTTGAATGAAAAATACAGCCATTAACGGCTCCCCGGACATCATCCAGAGTGGTTGAACAGTGGTATGACTAAGACGGTTTCAAGCGCGTCTGTTGCTCATTTGACCGATTTTAATCATTCTGTCAGTAGCAAAGATACCATTCAGATTGTCTGCCGAGTGTCAAGGAATTGATCAAAACTGGTGAGTCCGAATGTTGACCGGTTGTCTCGAGGCCATTGGTATTCGATCGCTTAACCCTGACCTCTGCGCTCAGAAGAAGTTCGTGCGGTCAGTCAATCTCCCATGGCCCACAACCCATCAAGCTGACGATGTGAAACAGTGATTGCATAGCTGCCAGTGACCTCTAATGACCGGTTTTCTGACTTACTTTAGTTACTGTTATCATATTTATTGTTTTAATTAGCCTGATGGTCAGATACGAAAAACAAGTCTTGTCCGTTACTTTGTCGTTCTCATTAACGACTGCTTTAGATTGAGTGACACTGGGTCTGACCTCATTTTTACTTTGTGTCAGATGAAGTTGAACTAAGCATTTGGTTCCCTCCGAGTGGGATTTAACGTGTGGCGATCGCTTTCAACTAGTTCCTATCTTACGGTCAATATCAGCAGTGGTTGGGTATCACTTTGATCACTTGAAAAAACCACTGGGCAATCATTGGAAGCTCTGAAATCCTACAACTTAAATAAACTTTGTAATGTTGATCTATATCTGACTCTATTTGTTCTGTAGGGTTAAAAGTACGTGGAACAAACGAATAAAAAATGCAAAACAAATTTTCCCCGTAAGAAATTTGAACATAGATGTCAGAAACAGTATTTTGCACAGCGTATGTATCGAACACTTTTCGTCAGATCTCATCAGGTATCTACTGCAACCTGAGGGCTTATACAGCAAAGTCCAGTGGGTATTGTGAAGCTAAACAATTGAACTATCAACCACACAGAAGCATACACATCAGCTCACACCAGTTACCAGAGCAATCTGGTACTGGTGAACAAGCCCCGGTTTCCGCTCGCAGGTCGTGTACACTTCTGCCCTGTCTAGGTGTGTGGTTGGCGCCTTCTATCCGGGGGGTTTTCCGCCTGCTAATCTTCATCTGCTGGTCCGAATTTGTTCAGCAATGGCTCGTCTGGTCGCTCGTGATATCTGCAATCTTCCCAGCACGGCCTTTGACCGTATTCCACGACCATGTCGAAATATTCCTGTAAGTGTCAGAATGGTCGCGCCTCCGACCTCGTCGTTCTTCTTATTTTGCCTGCCATGTCTCGCCCGTTGGTTCGATCCAGTCGAACGATTACTCACCCGGTCGACCAGGCTGTCTCCGATCCGCTCGCTGTGGGATTTTGGATGAATATGCCCCCCTCACGTTAAGGTATTTTGTCAAGTGTTTGAATACTCCTACTCCCGGCTTGATAATCCACCACACTCGCCCCTCCTTTAAGGAACTTGCCGCGATTGTGCCAGGATCGTGGACGGGTAGTAGAATACGGTCAAAGTCCACAACACGACTATGTGACGTTGCGATATGTGCGGCCGCAAATGCGCTGGTCACTTCTGATTATTAGATCACCAACCTAACCTTAGAACACCGTCGATCAATAAATGACGATTACACTAAGGTCGAGTAGGTTATATCAGTTATATCCATTTTCTTCTCTTGTTCACATCAGGCAAAGACTACCGTCTTTTGGATCTCACCCGCTCCCATTTTCGGAAACTTGGATGTCCTGGCCTTCTAATTTTCCTTTTGTTTAACACTGTTGGCGTACTGTATGATGAATGTTGTGTCTGTTTCGTGCTACTATATTTTGTTCAATGCAATCAAACATCGATACCAGTAACACAGTTACATTAGCGCTAATTTTCTAGTGGCCGAACTAGGTGTCAATAAAAGCTGTTGGACCAAACTGGTGCGATAAACTGATGTGACAAACCCACCCCCCCACGATAAGCAAACTGACCTCCCTAACAGTACCAAGGAGCAGAAATTTTTCAAGTCAACTTCATCTTCTATAGTCCAAATCTTCGCCAACGGAACAAATTAATATTCGTCGTGGTATTGCGGTCCATCACAGCGGAAAATATTCTACAGTCCCTCGATCTAATTGATCCCACTGAGCCGTATGGTAGTTTGTCTATGTGCACTACCATTAGGTGTGTGGTGTGTAGGGTATTAAAGCTTGCTACCTTCCGAAATGAAACCAGAAACAAACTTTGTGGCGCAGAGCAAACTTCTGTTTTATTGAAGTCCCAGGATTATTCTACAGACAAGATGCATCATTTAAATGAGGGAATGCAGTCGGTGCCGAATTCTCCGCCGTTCCATCGGCCAGATCATCTCAGCCTGTATCTTGTTTGTTTTAACGCATGGTACACTGGAATAACTTGTTTTACTCCAGTGGTCGTTATGACAATATCCGGAGCTACGCCAGAGCACCATCGGGACTGATCATTGCGCCTACATACCAAGTTGCTTGAATTGCCGACATTGATTGGATGTTGTCTTCCGCGAATAAGTGTTTGACCTTATATCGATCACTTCGTCCAATAGGACACCTTTACACAGATGTCTACTTAATTCGACCTAAATAGGTCCAGATAAACCACTGCACCCTATCGAATCCGCGACTGCTTTTCATTCCGTAGGGTGTCCACACAGAAACAAGGGTGCGTGCATCTGCACTTACAGGCCTCGTAACTAAGTCTGTTTAACTGACTGTCTACGCATTGTGATATGGTCATGTTCCTCACCATGAGGGTGCATGCCCCGTCTATGTCACATTACACGGCTTCACCACCCAAGTGTTTGGGCTGGTGTGGTCTACAATCGATAGCAGCCAGCCATCGACAAACAGTTCGGTGAGTGACAGGCAGCTATGAAACGGAAACCAGAATGCATCATTTGGCCCAATCGGACACAGTGAGAAACACCATGCTGAACTGATCCACTGCACTGTCCCGAGTTAGTCACACTAATCTATTGACAGTAAAAAACCGCATTAATTAATTAAAGGAATTTACAGATTAAAATGTATCCGAGTGAAACCTGCAAACATTTCAGTAATATATGAATCATGTCTTGCCGACTTTAGATGGTTTTACAGCTGTGAAAAACCGCATGTAGAGCCTAACAGGTAAATATTCACTTTAAACGCTCAGTCATCGAAGTCATCATCGGCAGTGTAAACAGAGAGTTGGCGTGGTGATGGTCTCAATTCGTGCCACAATTCATTCATTTCAGTAGTCCGTTCGGTTGACAAGGAAGATGACGTGAACTCCGGTTAAGCACACAACCCACCTCTGACAACAACGTAGGTGACTACAACAACGATGACGGTACCGAGGCACTAGGATCACTGCCTCATTGAGACGGGTAGCAGTGTAACGATAGGGAAACCGTTGCGCAAGCACTGTAAAGTTTCCGCAGTTCAGTGATTCAGCAATTGATAAACGAGTGTGAGGCCGATAGCCCAAGTTTTCCAAGTCTTCTTCTGGTATCAGACAATCATCAGCTTTTCTGAAACATAATCATGAGAAAACTGGTGGAACGTCATTTTCTTTAGTTGATGTCAATGTTGGAGCAACAGACATGAGGAAAAGTAAGACCTTATCGTCCCTCTACTATTTCAATGAAACAGACAAACGTCTAGTAAGGCCCTAAATTACATCCCAGATAAAACATTAACGACAACTGGTGAAAGACTGTTCCAATAGGCGACTACCCTATGACAGAAAAATATCTGTTTGACGAGTGTTTGAGATTTCCTTTTAAGTGACTTTTAATTGTGACCTCTTAACTTACTTGGAACTGAGAGAATGAAGACTTTTCCTATCAGCCCATCAGAAAGGAGAAAAAAATGAGGATAAGATCTCCTCGGGGTTCTCGGTATTCCAGAGAGTAAAAATCCAGAATTTCGAGCCGAGACTCGTACAAAACGCTGCAAAAACCTACTGCAGTTTTATCGCAGCTCAAACGCATTGACGCTTTTCTTGAGGCCAGAATAGACAACTGACTTAGCGTATTCGAGCAATGATCGGACATAAACCTTGTAAACAGTTTGGGAGGTCTTCTTGTCAATTCAAGGAAACGTCCGCCTAATCATACTCAGTGCAGCGAATCCTTTTTTGGTTGCGTTTTCATGATGGAGGGAGAAAGACAAATTGAACAATAGCTATGTGCTCAAGTCTTTTCACTGCTCACCTAGGCAACACGTTTTTCTGTTTGTGCCTAGTGTGTTAAGGAAGCGTTGCCAGAATCGCCACTAAGAGACATGTGTGGATATTTATCGTCATTGATGAAGAAACGCCACACTGCTGACTATTCCTTAACTGCGTTGAGGTCAAAATGCGAGGTGTTGTGATAATAGGTGTTCCGGATTTTCAAGTCATCGGCATAGAAAAGAGAGTGACTAGAAATCTTCCCCGGTAAATCAGTGATATAAATTAAGACTGGTAGTGGACCCAGGAAAGAATCCTGCGGTGCGCCAGCTGAGACAGGTGCCAAGGAGAAGAAACCAGAGCTGGCTTTAACACGAATGGTTCTGTCATTAAAAATGAGGCGGTCCAATGATGAATATCACCGCTGACATCGTATGTCTTCATTTCCTGTAGAAGTGGGCCGTGTAGTACCCGTTCAAACTCCTTAGCAAACTCGAGAAAATGGCGCCTACTATGAGATCAATATTTCTAGCATTCGTTAAGCTGTCCATAAAAAGCAATATGTTCGTTACTCGGGACCTAGTTAACAAGAATCCCTGCTAAAATAGAATAACGACAGTATTTTCTAAAAGGTGCCTTAGGACAGCTCGTTTAAGGGAACGCTGTGAGATTTTGCACGGAATACTCGTTGAGCTGATTGATCGACAACTGACATGAGAGTGCCGATCACCCGACTTACGAACACAGATGATGGTTACCTTCTTCCAATCTTTTGGAAGGATATCAGCAGAGACGTTCGACGTAAGAGCTTGTAAAGTGGTTTGGCAAGTATAGAAAATAATTCCTTCCGTACTTGTAGATGAATGTGATCAAGACCCACTGAACTAAAGGGGTTAGATTTGAAAAGCAAATCCTGAACGTCGTGCACTCAGAATTTTGCATACAAAGCAGGCTGTTTAAACACACGTGGAGATAGCCACTGCGAAAAAGTTGATGAGTCAGAAATGTAAACGGTGGCGTTCTGTTTGGAGGTGATTTCATTGTTCGGCTACCGCGAAGACAGGACTGAGGATGAATCTTTGCGACAATATCGTATGTATTTGAAGAGCACATTTTTGTTCCAGCGTATTATTTTGACCACAATGGCGAGGCAATGGCGACAGATTATCGATTTGAACGGATTGCGCATTTTGCAAAGTGCTTCAAAGTCTTCGGACTTGTCTGACTGTCTCTGCTTGGCAAGTAGTCTCACAGGGTTGTCAAGAAGTCGTCGAATCCTTCTCGGAAGAGGTGAGCGAGAACAGGTCATTATCAACTTACGTGGAACCTACGAAAAGTCAGCCTCATGTAAAATATGTTTTATATGTTGGTAGCCTGAGGTAACTGGAGTGGCGTCCACAGAGAATTGCATGAGACGACTTCTGATACTATTAGAGTCAGCCCGGTTGAAATTGCGAACCAACTGCCTCTTCACAGGTTGTTGGATCCAGTGGCACAGAAAGTCCAGGACCAGGATCAAATGATCAGTATAACCTAAGAGAGCCCAAGTGCTAATGTGAACAACGTAATGTCTTTTGTTTGCGATTTCGAGATCCAGCAACAAAAGAGATCTGCCCCGGACGCGACGCATTAAGTTAGTACTAAAAAATGTGCGTTAACCAGAGGCGATACCTAGGAGGAAGACCGAATATTTTATGAAAGAAATGCAAAAATGGCCTCCAGAAGGCTGTAAACGTTATTGATAAGCGTATATCGGTGCATTAGAACATTGAAATCTAGTTCCAGCATGACAAACTGGTTCAGACCAAGTTATACACTGCTACCATCCGGCAAACTGAACTGAGAGGAACTGGGAACAGTGTGGTCCAACATAACTCAACGTGACCACAATCAGATAGACACACAAGCAGACAGACACATACACGGATCAAATTAGTCACCCCAGGCTTACAAGTCCGATTTGCCTTCGGTGAAATCAAAGTATCGATTCTAAACCGTCATCAGAAACATCTACACTCATGGTCTGTACAGTCCTAGAGAAGTCAGTCTGCGAACAAACACCTTAATTGTAAGGAGTGCGTTAGTCGACTTATCCCGCCTCACCCGGCTCACTTCCATCAGTATTCACGTGTACCGACATGTTCGTAACCACCTTACTAAAACCCGTATGATGTGAATGCTTTATGTTAACCCAAACTAAACAGCCTTAGCATCCTGGGTATATCCTTTCTCAGGATGAAGCATGATTCCAAGGTAGAAAATACTTAATTCCGAACAAAATTTTTGAACTTTCTATCCCCGTCGATCTCGGTAAACGAACATGGATGAACTAGACAACTAAGACATGTTGACAGGACATGGAACGACACGGTTTGGTAACGAGGCCACAAAAATGAAAGAGGCCAAGCGACGCTTATTGATTTCACAGCATGGCTGTAATACCTTGATTCAGAATAAAAAGATTCAGGAATTTATCGTACTGGGCGACTACTATGGGTTAACCATTTTTACACTATTTTCTGTCGGGTTGGTCAACTACAACGTTGAGTGTTCTGATTGAGTGTTATGAATTGAAAACGGGTCTCATCGTTTTATCCTTGACGTAATCAGTTTTCAAAAGCGATGTGAAGAACGCGCCGTCTAAACTGTTGTGGACGACCGCTTAGTGTACATACATTCTACTTTTGAGAGCAGATATTTTGCTGTAAGTATCTCGCACGGTTTCGCTCGAATGGTGCGAGATATTGACGATAAACATGTAAGATATATTTCTGACGCATACAATTGCCGAATGAAGAAATCAACGTTATCGAAATGACGAGCGGTCGTGTTCTTTCTTAAGGGATTCCGACTGCTAATAGCTTTCCACTTGTCTGGGTTAGATGTGTGCCCCTGTGGACGCATGTTATACGAGGTCTTGTATAAATTCACTGACGCCATAGTTACAGGTACACCTAATTACATGCTACAGTTGCTTGCACCTTCCTAACTAACCTACTTGATTGGCAAGGTTTTAAATGTCGTTGAGTGTGTAAAAGGTCACCTCGAGAATTTTCCTTTCTTCTTGTAATTACCACCGATGATCTTATTTTGGGAAATATACGACCTGGTTTCAATCCCCATCGGTTTTCTTTAGTTCGAGGCCTGTTGGAACCACAGTTAGACTGAACCTCATGGAAGCGGTCAAGGTTTCTAGTGGGCGAGAGTTAGGTGCACAGCCACTTTTCACTACACCATCATAATGAAAATAACAGCAATATATTAGCGATTCTCGCCGTTGTTCAACAGCTAAACAACCAGGAAGGAAACAGCAAGTCCTAGCCAGGAAAAAAGATGCGAGAGAGGGGATATAACTAGTAAAAATGATCGTGTCTATGTTTAAACCTTCATCATCAAGATGCATACATCTTGCAAACAGACAACCCATCTATGGGTAAAAACAAGTCTGCTTGCGAATTAGTTCTTGCTCGAGGTGCCAAGTATAACTCGAAGAGTTACTACACATATGTACAATCTAAACCCGTGATATGCAGAGATGTAGGTAGACTCAAGGTTTCCGACGGCAACTTGCCTACAGGTGATCATGAGAAAGCTGGATATTTAGTGTTGCACTTAATGAGGTTTCACTGAAAATGTCACTACCAAAACTTCACTATAAACCTTCACACTTTACTGGTCGAAGAACTAATTAGTGTGGACGTCGCACTTCATGAGATAGAGAATACACTGTAACAAGTTAATATTGACATGGCTTCAGAGTCAGACACTATTTATGCGCAACCATTCGTCTTTTAACAGATGAATTATTCGGCTCATCGAACGATCTATCAAAAACGGAAGTGTGGTCCAAGACTGGCGGGAGACCACTAGTGTAGGGCTACACGAAGATGGATCTAGACAGTTAACAGGCAACTATCAACCGGTTGGTTTCACTGGGATTTTGCTGAAAGCCCACGAATCAATATGGATACTTGAAGAAAAGGTCTTACCTGTTCAGCTTGTCTTTCTACACGAAACAGCACACCGTCTGGACAGAGGAGAATCGGTAGAAGTACACTAAGTGAGCTTCAACATGACTCGGTAAATCACCGCTTGCTATTACTAACACTAGAGCATTATCAGATAGCGCCGATTATAAATGGATGGACTGAGGACTTACAATGTAACATTGTTCAGTTACCGTTGGAGGATCTAGCTCAGAAGAATGTCTTGTTTTCAGCAAAGTTCCACAGGGATCAGTTCTTGAAGCTTTGCTTATCAAACTTTAGCAAATGACTCAATGATTCCCCTGTCACCCCTGTAAATGCTAACTGGTGGTCCGAAAATCGCTTGGAATCCTTATCTGAATGTCGTTCAGTTTGACTTGATGATACATTCTAGTTCGGCAGTCGATTGTCATATACTTCTAAACCCGGGAAAATATGTGCATCTCATCATAGACTTCGAAAAATCCACTCGAAGACATCTTCTTACTGTGGACATTTTGAGCAAGGTAAACCAAGTAACTGAAATTAGTAATTTTGCAGATCAGATTCAAGGCGATTGCAAACCTCCTAACCTTTAGCGGCAAAGTAGGCGGAAAGCCAGCTACTTCAGTACAGAAGGACCACCGATTCCAAAGAACCCGGGATATTGACACCGCTATATAAAGCGTTTGTTGAGCTTTATTTTAAATGAGGTATTCAAGCCTGGAGTCCAAGTATACGAAAGAAGACATTCTTGAGAGCGTACGAAGGTGAGCTACTGGATCGGTCCGGGGCCTGAAACCCTTAGGCTGAAATCCTTCAACCCATTCTCCTTCGAAAGGAGAAGGCATCGTGGTGCTTTGATAGAATTATTTCTAAGCTACTAATGTGTATTATACATAACCAAATGTATTCTTCTGACCAGTGAGAATGTCACATCTGAGGGGACACTATATGGCGACCAACAAACCGAGAACCAATAAGCGTGCTTTATTTTTCGCCCCACAGAGTGATGAACTTGTGGACCAAGCTTACTCCATACGCTGTCGAATTCCTTAAGCACAAGCTAGACCAAGTGAGGAACCGAGTATTCTTCTGATCTGATTTAGACTTGATGTATCGTCCAGTTCCAGTGTCCAGATAAGTCCATTTGTTTGTGGCTTTGGATGAAGGTAGACAGTTTGTATGTATATAGGCACGTGTGTACTTTTTCCGTTCTAATTGTGCTTGTTGTATGAAAACAAGATACAAAACTTCCTTTAATAGATATGAATTACTAAACAAACTTATACAATACTGTTGAATATGTAATGTGTTAAACGATACATGTCAAAAAAGAGTTTGCAACTTCGCTCTCGGTTGTGCTGATACACAGGAGGTAGACTGACATAATGTAATATACAGTGTTATAAACAATGGTAACCATGCCCTATATATTCATTTTTTGACTGTGGAATCCCAGATCCCATTCTCTTCCGCTTAACATTGTCTCCAGTTTCTAGTCCAATATTAATATTAATTCTACAAACTTTTTTTTCCCTATTCATCTTCTGGCCGATCAAGATAACTCTCCAGATATGATCTAATGGCCGATGTAAGGCGAAAACTGTCATAAAGCACTGGCAAAAAAGAGTCCTTACCACTGACACCCGACTGTATATTATAGTCGTTTGATTACAAAAGCCCATGACAAACAGATCACAGAAAGAGACGTGACCAAATAAAGAGGCATTAGAGCCAAAATCATATGAAGGTAATTTTACAAAATCTGGAAAAGAACTAGCACATGCTTCCATTCCGGGATCTACATAATTGTTTTTACCAAATGGTATAATGGGGTGTGAAGGTTGTAGAATTTCAACTCCACCTCCTACATTGCTCATCAATGCACATCAGACGATCTCGGTGGCAGTGAACTCATGTGCCTCCATTGATTAGTCGGGGGTTTTGTGGTAGACCGAGCTTTCCACAACCAAGTTCTTTGCTCTTTACTTTTTCCGAATCTTTTTGTTTTCCATGTTCCTCCATCTACAGTTTTCGTTTTAGGGACTTTTTCAGTTAAACACAGATGGGAGTAGGTGGGCTTTCAAGTATGAGTGAGCTCTCGCGAATGTGCGCAACATTCAAACCCTCTCTTCGGTGTAGTAGAATATGGTACTAATTCTTCTCTGTATAATTCGAACTGGGAGTTACGGAAGCATGGTAGTTAAGTATGACTGTGGTGTATGAAACTGTTGAACCACTTGGCAATGACTATAATATCGGATCATATATTTTCCAACAGTGCTGGAAATAAACGGTTTGTTTTCAAACCTCACCGCGTTCCTTTAGTTTGATGCCTTCTGAGGCTGGGATCGAGCGCATACCCACCTATCTACTGCCGACAACATTGTGATGTGACTAAACAAGAAATCCAACGATTTAACGATAATCCGAAACCATACTGATCATTCTTATTGGTACTTTAGATCGCGATTGAAAGTCAACTGACGATCAAGCACGACGAACTTATTTGATTCAATTCTGCGACGGTCTGACGAAAGGCGCCATTCATTAGTGCACTGTGTTGGATGCAGACGAAGAGTATGTGCTGGCCAGGAGTATTCTTCGCAAACGTTTTGGCCAAGATAAGGTGATCGCCAGATCCTTCATAAATGAACTATTGAATGGATCATTTCTGTCTTCTGGAGGATTTGACAGACTTAATTTAACTACGATCCCAGTGTTAGTAGGACAGTTGTAAAAAGGCTCCCATCTCATCCCAGTTTTGAATGGGGTAAAGTAGCTGTAACGGCTGCTTATCGGAGCTGTGTGCCGTTATTTTGTGATTTAGTGATGTTTGTTGAGCAACACGCGGATGTAGCGTGTACCAGGTACGGCGAAATAACGTCATAGATGAAGTCCAAAACTCTTGGGAAAGCTTGAATTGCAAGCTTCAACGACGTCGGCCAGAAAATGGATAGACATCTGATGTAAAGTGGAAGTCAGCCTGTTCCTGATCAGCTGACCATTTCGTATTCGCCGTTATGTTTGCGATGGTTTGAACTACCATGATTTATGTGTCGAATTTCTGACGAAGACTGTTAGTGAAAAGTTAGATAATATGAGAACGCAAATTAAGTTGCGTGTATATGAAAGCCAATAATGTAGAGGCCAGGTGAAGATGGCTGTTTGGTTACACATTTGAAGGATCTGGTGGACTTCATCATCGCTTGTTACACCCTGACTCCTCTGTCTTCACTTCACCCACCATCGCTAATCATCATTCAGCAATATTGTTTCCGATTTCTTTAACAGAAACGCCTGCCATTTATCCTCATGTATCGTTGGCAATCGTATTAATTGTGGTGCGACATGACCAAGCTCATTGAACTACGCACTGTTTTCGACTACGCCGTACGATTTGCATAACCTTCCCTAACCAATCAGTTACTTATTGGGGCTGATCTGACAAATCTGTTGGTCAGTGGCCTGCTAAAATTTAGGCTAGAAAAAAAGGCAGTCATGACCGATATTGACGTCAAGTCCAATCAAATGCGAGTTGCAGAAAAGGATAGTAACTGTTTGCTATTTTTATGGTAGTCGGCTTGAATGAATACCCTCAGAACTTTCGCAAGTGTTCACTCGTTTGTTGTCGTATCTTCCAAAACTGCGCCAACTTTACACTAAGACAAATCATACGAGACATTCGTAATCATTTCGATTTATACGTCGTTCAGGAGACAAACCAATGTTTCCATGTTGATGGCTGTGTATTCAGTGTATCGGAGGTGACGAGAGCGCTTAAATTCATCAGACAGCTAAATAGAAGAGGATACAAGTTGACGAAGTGGATGAGTAATGAACGGCAGCTTTTTTAAGCAGTGCAAGAAAGCGATTGTGAAGCTGTAACAGTACAACTCGGTTTTCCAGTCTCCAAAATTCAGACAAATCTCGGTTTGTCGTGAGAGATCAAAACGGACGCCCATGTGTTTCAGGCCAATTCCGTGCATAAGATACTCGCCAGATAAAGTTTGGTTTCGTTCCCGTCTTCTATCTTTTACTCATTCGGCTATATGGCTTCTATAACACAGATCGCGCGCAACTGCCTACAACGCTTTTGCAAACTTGAAGGTGATTTGGGATGACATCTTAGATGGTGAAGTGTTACTAGTGTGGATCCGGTGGATGGGTGAATTATCCCATCTTGAATGAACAACAACACCAAGACGCATCGGGCTCGATGGAATTGACGCACATGCATGTTTTCAGTGGCGCTTCGAAGTCGGCAACGGATGTTGGAACTGGTCCAACAGATTACTACCCAGTCTATAGTCACTATCGATAAACCAATCGACAATGAAAACAAAGACTCAGCGCGTTGACCCTTGTGTATTGGTATCGACCCTGGAAAATAAAGTGTACAGAGAAAGCACGTCAAGCTAGCGGGGCACGGAGCGAGTTGTCATTGTAGCCCCGGGTCGGATATTACAAATGGTATAGCTTGACTAAAACAAAAGTAGGCAAAAAGCCAAAATCATCACAAATGTACAGGTGAATGCGACTATCAAAAATATCATGTTATAGTCGCTACACGGAGCAGTAGCCTATTTACTCATGAAAAATTCAAGACCTACTAAGTGTTGTTATATTATTATGACCAAAGTTCGTGTTTCTTCCCTCCATATGGCCAGTGTACCACGACTGGAGTTGGTCGCGGCAAACCTGGCTGTAAAATTATCGAACCAAGTACATTTCAAATTAAGCCAACGGATTTCGTCCACTGCGGTGTGGACAGGTTCTGTTAATGTACTCCACAGCATTCACAACTTTACGAAAAGATTCCCGACCTTTTTAAGAACAGACTGATCATCCAGGCCACATACCTTCCGCAACAATGGCGTTACATCGATACATGGCGCACTCCCACAGATATTGTGTAGCGCGGCATTTTTGTAGACAACTATCAGAAATTTATGCGGTAGTTAAATGGTTGCACGTTCCCTTGTGAAGATGAAACCAATTGGTTTGACGTTGTAAAGACGGTGGATTTGCCGAATAACCCATCACTAACTGTAGTATCACTATCACCAACTGTTCTCGTGAATCGGACACTCTCGTTTCTAAGTTTAAAGAAAAGTATCCCTGTATCAAGTAGCAACCGCCTTCTTGTATGGCATCTAAGGTACAACCGATGCCTTAGGACTAAGAATAGCATAAGGAGGATAAACCATCTGTCTATCTAGGAAGGCCTGGAGTGATATTATCTGGCTGACACAACAGCATTCGTTTTTAAAAGAGTATTTACTGTGTAAAGTGGGTTTCATCACTCAAGAGAAGCCCGTCATATAGAATAAACATGATAAAAAGTGCTTACTAGGTACTTCCGGTTCTCTGCAAAAACTAAACCGTTCATGTTGAACGGTCTGCTGCGTGTTAGTGAGAGATTGCAAAATGCTAACCTGCTCTTTGTGACTAAACATCCTTTAATATTACCAGCGAAACACTTTGTGCCACCTTAGTCGTCCAGACTTCCCACGAAGTTAGTGGTTACTGTGGTCTCAATCTTGTTCTTTCTCTCTTCGGCGATAAGTTTTCGATTCTACTTGCGAACACGGCCATAAGAGGCGTTTTGAAGAACTGCTATCACTACCGAAGGTAGTTTGTGCCACTATGTCAACAAGTTATGGCATCGCTGCCGATGAATAAGATTAAGGTGAGTGTGGGTCCATTAACAATAACAGGGGTAGACTACTTTGGACCTCTGTTTGTCAAATGGGGACGTGCAACAGGAACGCAATATGGTTGCATCTTTACCTGCCATAGTATCAGGGCGATTCATATTGACCTAGCACATATCCTGGACACCGACTCATTTTCATGTGCCTTTAATCGGTTCGTTACCAGAAGAGGTTGACCACAACCGCAATACTGCAAGAATGGTACAAATTTTAACTGATCAGAAAAAGACATTAAAGTGTTACTCCGAGCCTGAAGTGAAAACAAAATCGCTAGAACCCCTCAATCTTCTTCAATCCGCTGAAAGCCAGCCGTCACGGGGGTGCATGGGAAAAAACTATTCGGTCTATAAAAAGGATCCTGCTAGTGACGCTACAAGAACAACTCGTTTCCGATGACGTTCTTCATAGAGCGCCGGTAGAAAGTAAGAGGCTTTTTAACGATAGACCCTTAACTAGACAGACGGATAACCATGATGAATAATATGTTTTCACTCCGAGAGAATTATTTTACTTAAAGACAATTCATCTATCCAGACATCGGAGGCTGTGAAGGAGAGCCATTTTAACGGAAGATAGGGACAAGCCAGTTATCTTACGGATATGTTCTGGCGAAAATGGATACAGTCCTATCAACCTACATTACAGACGATCCAGCATTGGCCATCAGTAAAGCTCAACCATTCGAAAGGCAAATTCACAGAGACCGATGGTCGAAAGCAGTCGTCGTCGAACTCAAGGAAAACGAAGACAGTCTAGCGAAGGAAGTTGTCCTACGAACAACCAGCAACACCACTTGAGGGGAAGTTTGGCACCTGCGCAGAACTAAAATGTAGACGTGGTTTCCCTGGCGTGTGCTGACGAAGAGCAAACAGTATTTGCCGAATTGCGCCATTCTTACCCCATGAAGGGAGTGTAACTTTCGTTGACATGCCTCTTACCTGTTTCTCCCTCTTTCCATTTGCCCACAGTTCTCTTACCAGCTGCAATACACTTGATTCGCTGAGATGACTATTGTTACGGACGCGCTCCCGTTGTTGCAGATAGTCCTAACGCCTGCTTATTTGTCTTACCAGCCGTTGGTGGTCTGGTTAAATTGGATCAATAAGTTTCTGCTTTCTGAATGGTTGTTTATCAGACTGGTCATGTTTATGGGTAACTTGTCACATTCGTTTTGTTCACCCACTGAGTAGCAGAAATTCAGTGTACGCCCTCGAGTTTCGTGTTCTGATTCCGCACGACTCGTCGGGTTATAACAACTATAGTACTTTATCATCACCTGACGTTACGTGTTCATATGGTCTACTTCCCTTGGATTAACTATCTTAAATGTACGTTTATTCTCATTCATGGTTGTATCTGTTTCACATTATTCATTACAAAATAACTTTTTTGATTTCGATAGACCTCGTGTGCAAAAATTCTGGTAGAACATTCGTCGTATCAGTTTGTAAGCCTTGCAGTCATCTACGTGGGATACAGTAGCCTGATATTCCCACACCTAAATTTACCCCATGTCCTCTCCCTTATACAGTAGAGGTTTGAAACTGAATTCTCGTAGTCGAAGAGCCGGAAGTTGTTACATTCTAATGCAAGAAGCTGGACTGTCAGGCTACTAGCCGACACGTCCTGTGCACTGAAGTGAACTGGAATCAGCAGGACTTCGAAGCGGTCTTCAACAGCCATCAAAGCCTCATGTCATCATGTACACTTACTTCACAAACAACTCCAACATACGGCGACAGTAATCACCCAACTGAGCCCGATTAATTACCATCCCATCTAAGGAAGCAGGTCATATTTTAATGGATGTCTATGACACTGACATTACGGCCGCTGCCGCACTGCCCAAGACATCCAGTCCTAACGACGACGTCGACGTAGGACAACTTTTCTAGTCGCTCAGACCATCTGACTAACCTATGATGGGGAAGCCTATTGTGAAGCCTTCAGTCTGTATGATACTTCGTCACAACTTCTATGACGGCATGTTGTCACGAAAGATGAGTATCAATCTTCGGGAAAACGTGACGTAACATCTTCGAGATGGAGTTTGAAGCTAGGGGTTGCAATCCTCAGACATAAGCGTCTGTTAATTCTATGAACACAAAATAAAGATGTCCGTACCAACAGTGGATTGTAAGCAAACGGGAGTGAGCACCATCTAGTAACATATCAGAGGCCGGCTGAGTCATATATCAGGCAGGCCCTACTCAAAGCAGGGATTATAATTGTAAACGCCGCCGCTTTCAGCTACGGTTGTACGTGCAGATGAAACAACTGGTGCAGTAGTACAACATCGGCTACGGTTGCAAATAGTTTCAATAACAAATGGACAAAGAACAGCCGATAGCTTCTTTACGATAGAGTGCCGAACGTGATAAGCCATGTGTATATCAGACATCGTCCACGGAAAAACAAGATGTTTAACGGTATTTTACCAAGCTCTGAGCAATCTACAAGGCATTAAGTGACAACAGTAAGCTATTTACCAAGGAAGAAGAGTTTACAGTTGTACCGAAGTTGCTTATGTTGTAAGTGCAGTAAAATAACTAGAAAGTGCAATTAAAGTAAGTCGTTCGTTATTTGACTGCCTGTCATCTGAAGCTCAACGTTATAGAGCTAGTGCTACGTGTGACACCGGGAACACTGTACAATTCAATAGTAGGTAAGTGCAGTGAATGAAGTAATAACTGTATGTAAAGTAACATATTATTACGATGGCAGAATGTGCGATGTGGGAGGAAAAGTTATAATACTACAGCGAAATGCGTGGCAAAAGTTTTAGGAAACTGATTTTTTAAAATTCGAGCTGTACAACACACTTATCGGCTATCACCTTGAGCAACGAACCCTAATCCGCTCTACCCACTTGCAGAAAGACAAACTTACTTTACGAACTATTCGGAAGCGTGCAACAAAGACAGTTCGGGGATTGACTGTGAAACCCTGCTCAGAGCGACTTCATGAACTAAATCTCTTTTCCCTCGAGAGGTGACCTGATAATGGCATCATGATTCAAAAGATCTCAAGCCATCCATACAGAACCATGCTCATCGTTGCAGATACTGGCTTACTAAGGGGTCATTCCTTAAAACCGAAAAGTCAGTATAACAGACTTGAGCTTAGGCACAACTTCTCGGTACGAGTCTGCAGAGCTTGGAACTCCCTGCTTGAACACGTCTTGAGTGCTACGACAGTGGCTGCGGTCAAGGTTCGTCTGGATCGTCACTTCAGTTCTTGATCCGAGCCCCAATGTGCTTTATGGCACAAAACCGCGTGCGTAAGTTTGTCTGTCAAATAGCTCATACCTAATCATCACGCGTATTCATCTACATGAGGACTTGTGAACGTTAGAGTTAGGCCTGTATTTGTTTTCCTCCATTTCAATCCTGTGGTACAAGCAGGAAAATTTTCTTCGAGTAATTCTCTCTAGCGCCAAAATTCCTTTTCTGGAGAAGTGAAACCATCAAAGGCTGTCGCTTTCTACTTCCGTCCACCACTTATTGAATCCACAGAACATCCCTAAAAGCAACCTCTGCATTTGTAAGATAACCGTACCAACTCCAGTACGAATGAAGTCAAACAATTTGGGCGTCGTTTTAAACGTGTTACTAATTATTATTCCGACTACAACACCCCTGCAGAAGACCACCCAGAGTGGTTGAAACGTCGAGTATTATAGTGACCTGGAGATTTCATTGACATGCCTGTGGTACAGTGTGTAAAATAGTTGCAAAACTCATAGATGTATATTGTACCCAGGCGATTAAGAAAGTTCGCATGATTTAAGCTATACATGCCATGCGAATATGTGGCGCAAACCCGAACCACACACACTTCCGGTTAAACCGCTCGTAGATGGCTGGTCTCCAGCCTCCTGAACTAATTTGCATGTCGGTGCCATTTATAACGCTGTAAGAGACCACCTGTACATTTCGTCGATTAAATATTCGGTATCCATTCACAACGGCTTTTTTGCATTCCGTGTCCGGTAAATCCGTACCTGGGAAAAACGACTTAGTGCGCCGTACACTAATATATTACAACCTGCTCGCAATGTTCTTCTCAGCCCATTCACTAAGCTTCCGCATTATTATATGTAACTTCAACCTATATTCGTTGATCATTAACGTCATAATTAGCAGAATAAGGCAAACCCTAAATGCCAGCCTCATCAGAAACGCCGAGGTGAACTAGGAACTTAAACCCTAGTACCCAGAAAGTGTAACGGCAAGCCGGGGCCTGGCCGAGCGCCTTTGAGTGACCGTGCGAAACATTTTGGCGGTCTCTTGCGATCGACAGCCAATAGAAAATAGCGAACTCAGTCGACCAATGATAACCAAGGTCATCACATAGTTGGCGAGTCTTATCATTGGCTGACGTTTGATAGGTCACACACGGGCCGAATGTAACCGGTGGAGGCGTGTCCATTCGGATGCTTCCGGATTCGGGGTCAGCGTGTTGCCACCCTGAATCGCTGTAGCGCTCAGATTAGTATTTTGTCCTTCTCTCAATGTTGGCAATCTGTTGGTATTATTGCTTTCTATTACTCACCCTGGCGCACAGCTGTCGAACCGTGCCATCAGAAAAAAGACAGCGAGCCTTCGAACTCGGTCTAGAACATGATCAAAAAATCCAGCACGATCGCCGAATATTTGAACACACATTAGCTGAGTATTCTCAAAATGTCACCTACGTGCAGTACATACGAACACCACAAAATGAAACGGAACTTGAAATTCGGATTGAGAAAAATGCATTACGTCTGTACGATGATATTGAATCACGGCAAATAGACTGTCGGATCGTCTATAACAGCACCGTACCCTTGATGATGTCTTACGACGTGGATTCTCCGCATGCTATCAAGCTTGGGAATGCTTCTTGGTACTGGTTTCCTGTGGGATACAATGACTTCCTTATTCCTGTGCACATCTTCACCCGACAAATTGGATTATCCTATCTTCGCTTTTGGGTGGGTGAAGCATCATTGCTAAATGCCACAACACTGAAATCATGGCACTCCGCTCTGACCCAGTTTACAACGCCCCCCTACTTCTCCACTTTTGCAAGTCCACCTGAGGAGTTCAATAGCACAGCAATTCTTGGATTCCCGGTTGTTGTGCTCCGTGGTAAGCGTGTGGTGCAGCTCGTGTTTCGAATAATGATAGTTACAATGGTGACACTATTCACTTTCACGATGGGCTGTGAGTTAGACCCGGAACTCCTGAAGGCATATTCACGGCGACCTGTTGGCCCGGCAATTGGATTTTGTTGTCAATTCATCATCATGCCTTTGGTAAGTTCTGTTATCGGACTGTTTGCTGTTAATTCAACCGAACTATTGACAGTATTTAACCTTACTGTAATCTATTTAGCGCCAAATTTGGCAATCATTTTCCTGGGCGCTGCACTAATGTTGCATTTTAACGATTCTCGTCTGTTTGTAAAATCCTGAAAATCAATTCGGTAGTTGTCACGGTATCTTACCAGACAAACACTACCCAGTTTTCTCAGCCTTTGAGCGCTCAAACAGTGCGTACCACCGCCTCATATGACGTCGTACAACTGAACGTGCGTTACCTACGATTACCGGCAGTATGTAAAGGTTTGCGCACAACTGGAACAGACTTGTTTGGTTTTCTAAGTTCACCGGTCGTAGTATTTGACCCTCTGCTCCGACTTCGTAATGTGTACTGCAGCACAACACGTCTGAAGAGCCTTGGCGCCTTTTACCACACATCCAGTTACTAGTGATGATTGTACAATGTTGATGTTTTCTTACGGTCCGCGAGTGATGAACTTTGCGTACTTCCTGGCTTGCCTGTACTAATGAGCCGTCTTCCGATCCGTAGTCCGCTAGTTCCTGACTTGTGCTGCTACCTTGGCGAGGTGGTCGGGCTTGTGTACTGTTTTGATCCGGCGGGCTGTGCTGACTAGGATTCCGGTCCTTCCAGGTGCAACCTTGTCAGACAGGCCAAAGGGGAGCAGTCGGACGAAAATCAGTTACACTCGTAAGACTGTATGTCGCACTGCTGACCGCGTAGGAGTGCATAGGTAGTGAGGCACGATCTTATGAGCATACAGCAGAACTATTTCTATAGTTGCGGCACTTATGTCTTCCATATCAGGAAGAAGAGGGTTAGAAGAGGTAC
>LUCH01000973.1:51633-67643 GCA_013368495.1 Paragonimus heterotremus
ACGATACATGAGTCTTGGGACCTCTGATGGTTTTATAAAGTTTACATATATTCAAGAAAATAAGTGCTGTACGAAGGAAAGAGTGCACATCTTGGAACACAGAACTTTCAATCAAAACCCGTGATGGTTAAAAAGGGTGCTTGAACAGTTAGACAGTTAATAAAAGTGTTAAACGACGCGACACACTGTAATTACGTTAGCAGATACCCGGTTTTTACCGGTTTAGTTGGTTCACTTGTTATTGTGTGCAGTTCTTGTATAATTTTCTGGTTTTTCGTTAAAAACTGGTGAGGTCAAATCAATGTGTTGACATCCCGAGATATATATCTTCTCTCTGTTTGGACTAAAAGGTTCGTTTAACGTTTACTTTTCTTTCTATCTACTCTTTATGTCTGTGTCGCTCAACCTTTGCATCCCATTATTTTGGTGATACGTGTTTAAATAGTCTGTAGTTGACAATAAACTGTCACTTACAGTGAATAGATGATGACAACTGGTTCTCCCTGTGTGTATCTCATTTCGATGCTGCTGTTATTAAAGCTTGCTACATTCCCAAATTAAACAGAAGCAAACTATAAGGCTCATTTCATGTTTATTGAGTTTCCGTGGGTTATGTTAAAGACGAGAACAAGCAGTAAATCAAGAAACGCGATTGGTGCCGAATTATCGGCTGCCTATTGGTTGACTCGGCTCAGCCTGTAGCTTTTCCGTTTTAACGCATGGTACACTTGAGCAATTTGTTTAACTCCGGTGGTCTTTGTTATAAAATCCGATACTTCGCCAGTTTGCCATCCAGATTTGTCACTGAGCTGACATGTCAGTTTGCTCGAGTTGTCGACACTAATTGGCTGTAGCCTTTCGCGAATCGTTGGTTGATCTCAGATCGATGAGTTCGTCCATTCCAGTCCCTATAGTTCTTCCGTTTTTCGCCAGCATAGTTCGCTCCTGTTTCGTGACAGTGCTTCCTGTTTTGCATGGGAGATATGTATCCGGCACTATCCGTTTTCTCACATTTATTCGGTTCCTCCTCTTCAATTTCTCTCCGGTTTCTACTTTACGTGACCGATAGCCACAGTACCTCACCATCACTCCTTCTGTCCATCGCCGTGGGTTTACTGGAACGCACTGTACTTTGTCGCCTACCTGTAGAGTCGGTATGTCATGGTCTCCCTTATCGTGGTATCGCTTTTGGTTTATCATCCATCTTAACAACTCACCACACAATTCAGTTTCGTTCGATGACTAAGATTTTAGGATCTATTATCAATAGATACGTACGTGTTCTTCTCTTCAACATTATATGAGCCAAACTGTGGAACATAATTTCACTAGGATTATTCCGTCTTTTGAATGACACCAAATACGGATCATATGCGTGCAATTATGCAAGTTGCAATAGTCGCTTCACCATTTTGACCTCCGCTTCGACTTTGCTATTCGACTGACCGTTCTACAGACGGCTCGTACAACGCTTGGATTCCCACCCTCTGGGGAATATTCTAGATTCCGTGCCGGTGAACTGTGATCCGTTGGTCAAAAAGATGATCCGAGGTATGCCATATTGTGTAAACTTGACTCGGAATTTACTAACGACGGCACTGGCAGTAGTAGAGCTAAGCCATTCCATTTCGTAGGATTCACTGAAGTGGTCTCTTGTTGTTATGTGTAAAAATATCCGGAGGTATTATTTGCCAGAGTTTTAAGGGGTTTAACGCATCAACATCGTATCCCTCGAGTCAATGTTTCGACACGCAGTACAACCTTGTATATACTCCGTTACAGAGCTTGGCATCTGAAGTCATCCTCATGTAGCTGTTCATCTCCGTATGTGCTGGGCGAACACGCTGCAACATCTTTAAATTGCAATTTTTCCTCTTTTAGATATCAAACTATCTTCTCGAATTAATTGATCCCGGTCGCCAAAGAAGACTGCTAGTTCTTCATGCAACTTTTTCTTATCATGTGACCGTCGGTTGCTAATTGTTTCAGCCTGTCGTCGCAACATAGCACCGTATGCAGTTGCTTCTTTGAGGTGGTTCACGGTGGTTTCTATCATAGTGTAATCTATAGCCACAGTAGTGTCAGAATGAAGCTGTTCGAAGAATGGATCTTTTCCACAATCTCTGGACGACATGTCGACTTTGGGCACCTGAGTCTTCGGTTTGTGGATCAATCCCCTGACCTATTCTGCTACCTTGACATGGTGGTCAGGCTTGTGCACTGCATCGGTAGACCAAGAGGGAACAGTCAGACGAAAAGCACTACTGACGGCATAGGAGTGCTTGGGTAATGAGGCGCGATCCTATGAACATACAACAGAACTTTTTTATAGTTACGGCACTGCTGTTCCACGAAACAGGAGGGAGGTTGAAAATGGTACCCTCGAACAGAAGAGCATGGCAGTGCTCAGAATCAGAAATCGATGTCTTGTTCATTGCGCCCTCAAGTTTGGCAAGTCCCGGATAACCGAATGAGTTAGACTCTTCAGCCAGTAGCTCCGGGTAGGGTCCTCCAATAAAACTGTCTATCCTGTTATTTCGAAGGTAAGACTTTTGTGTCAGATCTTTGAGGTGAGTCTTCCCAGTCAACCCTCTCTTGCAGTCTATAGGACTGAGAAGTGTCAGAAGTTATCGTTCCCTTGACAGTGACATTGTTCATACACTGTGATTTTGTCCTTTCATTTTACCCCCAAGTTTTCTGCCTCCCCTATAACTTTGTGTATTAATTGTCTTATAAAGCCAACAAAACATCGGCGTTTTCAATGTCTGCACCCTCCGACCAGTTGGTCAGCAATCTGTTTTGGCAAGTTTTCCCTCAAGCTTGTAGCATGATATATGTTGTATATCCGAGACGCGAATCTACGATTTTAGCATTGTTAGTCACTCTAACTTACCTCTAGATAACTGTCGATTCAAGCAACTCCCTCTCATGGTCGGTCTGTGGTGATGCGGAAGCTGAGTCTCGTGGTTAAGCTGGAGTGGAAATCACATTGGGTTCTATATCAGAGCAATACTTGTTAGACTGGATCCGAGTGAACAGTCACTTATGAGCTATCATACTCAGTACATCGATTGAAGTCTGTGAACACAATTATACCGCAACGGATAGCCATTCCTATGCCACCAAAGCTGCGTTTTACGACGTCCTATTTGATCTTCCGAGGCAGACTGAACATTCCGACATCATCGTGATTTATGTTAGTGCATAACTTGGTCTTCGTCCTGTAGACAAGAAGCTGTTTGGATGTATTTGGTGTCCGGGCGCAGCGCACTGACGATAGCGGAAGACTGCTACAGGTGTGCGCATCTCACAGCGCCTATAGTTCGAGCATCGCATATCCACATTGAAAGAGGCACTGTGCTACATGGAGACTTACTTGTCCTTCTCAGCCGTGGACCAAACTCGATCACATACCAGCTGTCAGTTACATATGACGCTTTTCTGTTAAAGATTGTCGTGTATTTTGGAACAACCACCTGGATTCTGATCATGTTGTTATGTGTGCCCGTTTTGTTTTGTCATTTGCCCGGAGGTCATACAGTGGTAAATGCAAGATATTTAACGGTTATTCTATCAAGGACGATGTAAAGAGCGTTTATCACAAGGAATTGGTGAGCAAATCGTCCAGTTCGAGTCAAGTGAGAGAACCCAACGAACGCTGGGAACAGATCGCAGCAGCTCCGAAATATTGCTGTGGATTGGTATGTTCCGACGGTGGTGTTCAGTTTAGACAGAAATGGATTAGTGTCACATCGATAAACCTTCTGAACAAACGTTGCTCGATTCCATCTGGTTTTGAATACGATGACGACCGTCAAGAGCTTGAACGCAAACTGACTGAAAGCTTGCGCAAAGACTGTAAGCACCAGTTGGTCGGACAGTCGACAGAGACGGGACGAGCCTTTTCATCTGGTGAAAGCAGAATGCTTTGCTCCCTGGTCTGTGGTTGTACTGGTCATCGGGTGAGTGTAAGTGAGACCATGTATGAATAAGATGGTTCACTTATCATCAGCCAGTCGCGCCGAATTGACAGGTGTCTTGAACATTCTGAGAAACAATTTAGTCGGCTCCCAACCAGCCTGTATAGATAACGGGACCTGAATAGTGGGTTATTGCCTTTCAGACGGTGCTCTGTCGACCGTGGAGTTTAGATTACTGAGACGTGGCCCATTTCCTGGATCAGGTCTCTTCTCTCCTTCCCTTTTTGAAGATGGTGGACAGAAGTTTTTATGACAACTGACGAATCTCCTTCCTAGGGTTTTGGAAATTGTAAAGGTACCTTGCGATTGGCGCTTATCAATTGAAACTGCCGTTTTCAAAAAGAAGGTCTGCCGGAATTCTGCGTGATAATCACGGAAACATCAGTTTAGTGTGTTGCATGCAAGTTACTCACTGGCTTTATGTTACGTCGGCTGACTAAGCCCATGGAAAGTCAGATACGTGGGGAACAAGCGGAATTCCTTTCTTATCATGAGTGCGTTGATGACGCTTTTACTCTGTAACGAATCATGTTTCATCGGTACTCCTATAGGCAGCCGGTGTCCGTGATCTTTTCAAACCTAGTGGATTGCTTTCGACTGGGTAGGTCGCAGCGTTTCCTGGAACCGTGTTCTTCGCGAGGGAGTTCCATTGAGATTTGTGAGTTTGTTGAGATCACTGTTTACCCACTCTGTAAGCATGGTAGGGGTTTATGAGCAACTGTTTCGGGGGTTCATCACTTTTAATGGCGTTCATTAGAAATGTGCGATCTCTCTCTTCCCCTTCAATTTTTGTTATGGGATACATTTTGGATGATACGCATATGGAATGCAATGAGTTCGATGTTGAGCTTCTTTCCGGCGCTGCTGATCGTTGTATTTATTCCCTCTGCAGAAGACTTACAGACCATGCTGGACAAAGTGAGTGACTGGGCTGGTTTGTGTGAAATGCGCTTCACATCTTCAAAGTACACAGTGTTGCTGAAGTGGATTGGAGCAGTTCACTCCTACTTTCTTCATTACAAGTACTCCACTGGAAACTGTGGACGGTTTCACGTACTCGGGCGGCACTATTTCGTCAGTTTGTAATATTGCTGATGAGATATCAACGAGGTTAACAAAGACGCCAGTTGCCTCTTTCATCTTGCGTTTTCTGGGGTGTAGAAAAGACGTTCGGTTGTCCCTGATAGGAAGTGTATATAATGTTTGTGTACGTTCTGTTGTTCTGTATGGTTCGGAATCGTGATCTGTTCGCAACGAAGATGTCAACCGACTTGCTCTGTTTGACTATCGTTGCCTCCGCCAGTTAGTCCACATTAAGTGGACTTATCGCGTGAGGACTGCGGCTGTTCATCGGGGGGTATTTTGGAGCGTTCGGGATGTGCGATAAGTTGGTCAGCGAATCGCGTTGTACAGCCTACTATGGTTGAGTCACATATACCGCACTCCAGCTGAGCGTTTATCCGACGGTTGGGTAAAACCGTGTAGCGCTCAAACATCGTGGTCACGAAATATGAAGACCTTGAGTCTTCTGTTGTTCAAAATGGGTAGGTGTCGCCTGCCTGACTGAGGTCACCATGATCACTCAGAACGCTGGTTAGAGACTTTATCCGACATAAGCGTATGCCCTACTCAATGGCGTATCTATATGCATGACATTTCTTCCGCCTAGTTTTCTTTCATTATTTAAAAAAATTTCAGTAACGCTTCCCTCGGAATATTCCGTGTCATTTTTGAGGTGAGCGGCTGCCGAAACCACAGAACCTTCTGGTGATGCTCATGACTGTTATAATGGTGATGATTATGGAATCGTCCAGCATCATAGTTTTGCATTCTTCTCAATGCGACAGAAAACGATTTCCTTACTATTGAAACAAACGGTTTTTGGTTTGTGCGAGCAAATGTGTGAGTGCTGAACCGGACTAGGACGATCATCAGTGTTAGCATTTTTTTCTCAATGTGTGCATAGTTCCATTCTGCGGATAAAATTCTCCTGCTTCGCTAGTCTATCGGTCTTCTGTTATGTAATCATACCGCCCTCAGGCCAGTCCAACTGCTATCACATTTAATAACCAGAAGTAGTGTTGAATTGCGGTAGTTCGATAAAACGGCCTCAGTAATAACTCGCTTTATTTTATCGAATGCTACCACCTGTTTTTCACACCAATTCCATGGTACATTTTGACGGGTCAGCATACGAATGAAATGCATCGTGTTCGATAGATTTGGGCGAAATCGACGAAAATGGCTGCCCATATCATTCAATCATGATACTGCTTTCACACCCTCCGGAGCTGGCGTCGTGAAGATAGCCTTTGCCTTTTCGGGTCTATCTGCAGTCCGTTTGATATGAGCAAACGTTGTTGACAGGTAACCTCTTTTACTCGGAACGCCAGTTCCTAGATCGATGCAGTGCTTTAGGAATGGCTCCAGGTTTCGATCGTGATCCTCAATAGTTTCTTCAAGTTAACGTGTTGTCTGTGATACTTGATTTCTTTCAACTTGTTGGGCTGCTGGATCAACCGTTTTTAAAGAAGTTTGCTGGGCACCTTCATTCCCAGCGACAAACGTGACCAACAATGATAACGTTAAAAAAAGATGCCGAATGTAATCAGACAGCTGAACTGTTCTAATCCTGACTGCAAGTCCATCCCTCTGATGCAGTAGGCCTGGGGCACTTCTGTCAGAATGTCATCGATGGTTGGTACACGGTAGTACTCTTCTTGAAGACCCTATTCAATGGCTTGGGATCTATACACAAACGGATATCACCTGACTTCATCGAAGTTGCGGTAATCTGACTGATGCTGTCGGTCGATTGCTGTCTCGGAGCAATCAGTTTAATTCACATTAGTCTTCTCAACTCCACTTTACAGCTATCGCGTATGGCCAACGTAATCACTCGGACTAGCGACGCAACATCGTTGACCACGGATAATTTGACGTCGTCTGACCTATGTTCGAGAGCCGAATCAAAAACAACACTGATCAGAACCGTCTGAATCGGCTGATTCATTCAAATATTCATTGTGGTTGACGGTGAAGAATCGCATCAACTGAGTGGCATCAACACCTTGAATGGGCATTGAATTACGATCAGTATCAAAAATCCGAGCATATAAATCTGTCCGTTCTTTGGATTAGTAATAGACACAGTTGCAACTGTGTCACGGCACCATTCCACATTTTCAGCTGTAATTTGGTTCGCGTATATTGGCCTCTTCGATAGAATGACATGTGGCGGAATCTAGGTGACACCTCTTTGCATCTTCTGATCAATTCTGCATAAATTCCCTTCTGTCTGTTTGATCCTTGAAGTCGGTTTATCACCCCAGTGTCATCTTTGTCAGTCAGACTGGCCGTAGGCGACCTGCACTGTTTATCGAAATGGTTCTTTTCCCAGCACTTCATACACCTTTATCTGTCAGCTGCACATTTTCCTTTCTGACGAAAATGTCTGCTCCTTCAAAACTGTTACGGCACCAGCACAGCTTGTTCCGTTGCCTTTTCATTGTTACAAATGTCGATTCATTTGGCAAGCATCAACATCAAACTGTTCAGTACTCTGTTGATGATAACTGACTTTCAAACGCCGATGATGAGTGCCTTCCAAGCACTTTTAGAACTCGCATGGTTTTACAAGTTTCTTCAAAACGGTTGTCTGTTGATTTGTTCCTCCGGATTGCCGACTCTTTTTGAAAAACTGTAAACGTTTGAAAATTTTGCATGCTTGTCTTAAAAATACTCCCCCGTTTTGTGAATGAACACCCTCGATTCATTTCTCTTTTTTTCCGTCCTCGAAGATCAAGTTTCTAGGGATTTGCCCTCCTTCATCTCCGTCTGCTTATCGAGTTAACCAACTGATGTCTTTTAGTGACCTCCGATAGATTGACCGACATGGAAAAACTTTCACTCTTTCTGTTCCATAAGCATCAGTGTTCTGCAAGCCTGTTCTTATTATCCACGCCCAGTGGTTCGGGCGGGGCAATTGTCAGCGAGTTCTTCGTGGTGTTAACTTTGCAAACTGCAGTTTTCTTCTGTTCTGTCTCCATGTCAAAGTTTGCTACCTTCTGGAATGAAATCAAAAACACGTTGTGACAAGGAGAAAATATCAATTTTAGTGACATTCTATGGATAATTCCATGGACAAGAAGCATGAGTGTAGTGAAACAATATAATTGGTGTCGAAGACTTGATTTTCCTGTCGCTTGGCCCGGCTCAGCTTGTAGTTTGTATGCTTTTTTAATGCGTGACCTGCCGAATTGATCCAGCGCGGTTAATCGAATGAAGTACGAAGCGGACAATACCGACAATTTGCTTACTCACCGAACGCACAACTGTCAGCCAGTAATGCTTGTATTCTGTTCGAAGCCCTCAATGATTCCATGAAAAAAGTGATGACACACTCACTGGTTTTTTATCTAATCCTTTAGTCCCAATAATTTATAAATATTATTTACTCCAACTTGTGATCCTTCATTTTTATATGACTTTTTCGCACTCGTCACAAGGCTAGAAGTAAGGGACCTTTGATGGCATGCTTCCTTTAGAATGTTCACTTATGTACATACTCTAAGAGCAGTCTTGATGACACCCAAGCATTCCTCGTGAACGTCCATCTATTTTGGCGTCTCTGACAAAATAAAGTTGTCTTATCCATTCATTCCGATGACTCCCCTGGCGTTAAGGTGTGCTCCCCAAACGAAACATCATTACGGAAACGTTACGTGCTTCATATGGAGAAAATACTGCTCCTCAGATTTGGAACGCCTGTTGCAATGTATGTTTAAAACTGTAGTCACTGGTACCTGTTTTATAGCACGTGACTTGATCGACTCGTCCGCCTTGGCGTCATGTATTCAAACCGCACCGTTTGTGACCGAACTGCCAATGTTTTTACGGTACACTTGTATTTTTCCGATTAAAAAAGGCCGTTATAATGTGTTGCGTTTTTAGCCAACTACGCTGATTGACGACTGGCTTGTGTGCATCGATTGATGTTCAAGGTGCTTCCCTCGCGATTTTTAACTGTCTGTCGTAAAATTGGGCTTGAGATGGAGCGAGCTGGAAACCATGGTGATCCCTGATAACTGTCGATCATAGGTTTGGATGTTGATTACATTGACTTCTCTTGTTGAGGTGATCATTCCTTTCCAGATTTTCTACTATCGTTCGAAGGAAAGTCACGTACATAAAGATTGAGTAGTGCAACTTTAACTACGGATGGGGTGTGTTCATATCCATTTATGATCACCTCACTGAAATGTACACTCATAAACATCATATCAACACACATTACGATATATGTATCCCATGGTGACTCTTAGATATCGGTCTAGGTCGTAATTAAATATCCGTAAGCAATGTGAGAGTAAGCGGCATTGAATTGACTATTTCTTTCCCATAGTGTTTGGAATAACCGCCTGATCTGGTCTTGCTATAGTACTTTTATAAACTGTGCCACCCACAGAGGTTTGTGTTTCAGAGTACGGTTCCCTTAAGCAGCGTATACAAGTGATCTTTTACTTCCTCTGGTTTATAGCAGAGGACGGCGATGTGAAATGACTGACGATATGATAGGAAACCTCATTTTTTCCGTCTAAAACCACCTTCGAGAAAACGATTTTTACCAATATGAATGAGCATAAGTCCTCAGAGCCATACACAGTTTACCTTCGCTATTTTTCGTACCTGATTGACCTTTTTTCCGCTACACTCATTGGCGGTTTATTGACCTTAACCACTGTCTCTAGTAACTGTCTTTCGATCTCCTATTTCGAGAATGTCTGTAAGTCACCATGCACCTTGCATTTTCTTCCCTGTCGCACACGTTTTGGAGCGGAACAAAGTGCCTTTTTGCACTTGTCTTTTGATTTAACTTGGGTGCCGTGTACGGGAACAGTCGCATTAATCCCGTGACCAAGGTTTTCCGTTTTGTTTATTACAAAAAGGGAAAATTCGATTTCCGTCAAGCTCGTTGCTATTCCGTGAACTATCCAGCATACCTTTCCGGAGGTTTACAACACGACGTCAAGTTTATTTTTTCTACAGACAAGTTTTTTTTACCAGAGAACGTTCGCTGTCATGTGACGTACAAGGTCACACTTAGGCTGATAGCCTTTCCAATCCGCCCGAAACCATATATGTACAACCGTGATAATGAAGTTCGAACTCGTGGCCTTGTGACTAGTATTCTTTTCCATTAGACCACTACGAGCTTTTCTAGCATATCTTCTACAATGCGAAATCACTTTACAATCATAACGTGTTTTTGACTGTCACTTTTGGGGGTAGGACATTGTTATTGCGAAGAGTAGTTTGTTTGTTGCCTTGGATGACGTTGTCTATTCAACAAAGGCTTATTTATTCTGGTAGTATATTCAAGGATATCACAAGATTCATGAATGAATGACATGTTGTGCATCACACCACGGTTTTTGAATGATGTGACACTCAGGTTGTTCGGTGTAATGACTTTCTACTGGTAACCGACCATTGAAACAATGGCTTTGTCAACTGTATGTGATTGTCTATACATATATCCCTAATTGTTGTTCAGTTCTGCCCTGAATAGTCATGTTGGAAATCGGGAGGATGAGATCGAATATAACATCATGATGTAGCGAAAAGGCGTCCAATAAGGCACAATCTTTATTGTCCAACACGCTAGTTACCATGCTACGCCGTACTTGCGGTTAAAAGTCAGAATTCCAGTCCACAACACCCCCCAGTTTTCGTTCACACGTCGTGTGCACTTCTGCCCGGTTTATGTGTATGATCGGCGCCTTCTATCGGAGCGATTTTCGGCCTGCCAATCTTCATCCATTGGTCCGATTTCGTTGAGCGATGGCTCGTCCGGTCGCTCGTGTTGTCCTCTATCTATCCACTCTGGGCTTTGACCTTATTGCACGACTGTATCGAGATATTCCTGTGAGTGTTGCAATAATTTGGCCTCCGATTTGGTCGTCCATCCTATTTTGTCTGCCATGTCTCGCTCTTTGGTCCGATCCAGTCGCCCACGCCGTTCTCCATCCGCTCGTTGTGGGTTTTTGGACGTACCTTTACCGCGTTGAGGTATTCCGCCGAGTAGTGGAATACTCGCACCTCCGGCCTGATAATCCACCACAATAAGAGCATAAACACCTTTGCAAACAAGCTGTAATTTGTTCACATTTTCAAAGCATGTGGATTTCAAACAGTTTTTTCGTTTGATGTTGATCGATTACTTGCGGTCACAAGCATATAATCTTCTAACCACATGTGTATTATATCGCATCTCCATAGCTATCCGTCTCACTTTCTTTTCTTGTCTTGTGTACCCTACTCGCTTCGTCCCCACACAGTCATGATGCCGTTGCTTCTATTTGCCTTTGGACGATTCTTCATCGATGTTAGCCAGGTGAAAATCCCTTACGGAAACATTTGCATTCAGTTGTTACAAATTGCGATTCCTGCCCTACTCGGTCTTGGTCTGCGGTTCTGGAAACCCAAAGCGGCGAAATGGTTCACTAAATTGACAAGACCACTGTTTCTCTTCTTCATACTCTTTTTTCTCACATTCGGAATCTACGCCAATCTCTCGATCCTCAAACTAATTGGTTCATATCCGATCGTTATGCCAACCGGGGCATTGTTGCCGTGGCTCGGATTCGCTCTGGCCGCATTGATTGCATTCGGGTTACGTCAACCTCGTGCCGTAGTGATCACGATCGCTCTGGAGACTGGAATTCAAAATGTCAGCGCGGCTATTTTAGTATTGTTATATTCAATGCCACAACCGGCAGGTGATTTAGGGGCCGTGATGCCGATAACCGTCTCATTGTTCACTCCAATCCCCTTATATTTTATCTACATGGGTATCACCATCAGAACACGATGTTGCCAGAAGTCAGCGTTGACGGGACTTCCAGAAGTGCGCACGTTGAAGGAAGATGGAAAACCAAATGAAGTGGTCAGTGGATCGAAGGAAGTGTACGACGATCTGCTTGAACGCAATGATGCACGCCAGGCGTAAACATTTGTGATCTTGAGCTTGTCAAATCTCCCGTCCTCTTCTCCTCTATAGGTGCTTGCAAAATGATACAATTGTGCAGCGCAGTTTGGATATCTCGTTAGCTTAGCTTTGAATATTCTTTCTGATGTTGTTTAACAAATAAATTTTTACATTTTCTATCTTCAAACAGCTGAGCGTTCAGCCTTTTTCTAATAGCTGACCTTGTCTATAAATGAACTGTTTGTCCGATGACATGCTCTTTCGTCTTTGGATGAGTGTACAGCCAATGAAAGATTTAGGGATAGTTGTTGTATGTCATGATTTTTGTACCTCTGTTTGTTACGATTCCGTACAACAGTCACAACTACTTTTAATAACGTGCCTGCATACTTTTCGCGAATTACTTTGACCTGGCTCTCGACACGCCACCTCCCTAAATTTACATTTCTATGTTGTCAGTCGCGAATTCTCAAGTTTAGATAGCAGTTACGATGCTTTCGAAATTGTACTGCAATTGATTGATTTTGGAATCTGTTCACAGGATTGCTCTTCTAAATTTGGAATGTCAACCATTGTGTCGGAGCGAAATTCTGACCCAATCACTAACGCTCCTTCCTGACGGCTTCCATTCAGTAATGATACCGTGTACGAAGTGAGACCGTAATTGACTCAAAGTGAGTTAGATTAAAAGATGAGAATCTATTGCGTGGCCATCCGAAAATTTAAAACAGTTCATTCCCTTCACAAGTTTAAACACAACGGTTAGAAAAAGAAAACTGGTAGATGCAAGTATTTCGTATTGATTCATCGGTACCAAATTTACAATGACAAAACGGTTTTTTTTTAAATATCTAACAACTAGAGGTTGGTGGGATGGATAGTCGATTGATGGGTTAGGGAAGGTCACTATGCCCAAAGCAGGGTCAAGTTCACGAACAACAACTGATGGGTCAATACGAAATGCTTGCATCTACCAGTTTTTGTGTTCTAACGGTGTTAGTCATCAGAAAATTGTCACAAAAACCTGGGTTCCGACCAGAACTTTTTTCAACTAACGGTAAATATACGTTGATGGTCAAGAAGTGGAAAGAACTGTTAATCTCAGTCGGCTTGTATCTGGCGTGAAACGTTTATAACTCTCACTCGCAACTATCTGCACTGTTCGATGTACTTTTTAGTCAGATATGCATCTGCCTAAAGTGAATAAAACAGCGTGTTATTGTTACTGCTTCTCGAATTCTCGACACCGATCAAGTACATTCCGCGACCCTTTGAGCATACTATTTATTCGTTCAGTCTACATTTCGTTCGACTCGAACTCGGTAGATTCATTGAAATGGACCCAAAGATGAGGGTGGCTGACTGGGAATCACGATTTTGTCACAAAGTAACTGGATGTGTGCACGTTGAGGCTCAGCGGTGAGCAAATCATTAAAAGATGTTGATGTTTCTGTCTACGTTGTCTGGTCACCTGTAACCTGTCGATTGGTCTTTCTGGATCACACCACCAATATTGTTTTCGACGCAAGAGCTTACTGAGAAATCGTGTACTCTCATTGTTGTTTGTCCAGATTCGCAATTCATGCTCTGACCGACCGTTACTGTCCTGTGTACCTTGAATACGTTCGATTTAGTCATGAGAGGAAACGTGTAGTAAACGAGCTCGTTTTTGGTTTTTCATCATCAGGCTAAATACAACACATTTACACGGGCTCGATGGGTGTGGTAGGTAACATCACTGTAGGTGTCAGGAACCGTTTCGTTCGTTCCTGTGTATCAAGCCACATAAGCCGCCCAACATAGCGTTTATCTGAACGCATTAGCGATCATCAACCTATGGCTAATGCGATGATCGATAAGGCGGTCGTTGCTCATTTGATCGGATCAGTGCGACCGATTCGTTCAAGCCCATCTGCCGAATATATGGGATACAGTTGGGCAGACGAAAGGTCGTGTACCGGCAATCGCAGAGATTATTGCAATTCGTTTACACTCACCATTGTACGCCCAAAATCGGCTAGACAAATCACCGAACCTTCCATGGCAGTGCACTCAAACCCAGAATGAAATGACTGCATAGATGTGACACTTCTTCCACAAACCTCATACAACTCAAGTGACACTAATGACTGACATATCTCGCTCCAGTGAGATACGTTACCTACCGGTCCCATCGAACCCACATAAGTGTAGTGTATTTGGCCTTAGGATGAAACTCCGAAGACGAGCTCGTTTACTACGTGGTTCTTTTCACGACTGTCCTACATGTCGGTCTCAGTCGTCCCACATCACGACTGTATAGTTTTTTTTGTCTAGCTGTATGCGTTGTCCAAGCTGTGATGTTTAGTCGAGCAGATGCAGTGAAGATCGAAAAATGGCTAGTGTTCAGTAAAGATCACCTGGGCGAATGACAAAGCGAGTCGGCGTCCACATTTGTGCAAGAGTATATGTTTGTACTGGGTAATCACTTTCGCCTGTTTGTTCTCGGCCGTTACACCTCAGATACAGCGCTGTGTTCACCCCGTCAGGCTGTGCTCGTTTGAACCAAGTGTACTGCTCGAGCAGCGATCTGTTCTACTTTCCTTGTTTGGTTGCGCACACCGTTGTTCGTTAAACCCCTTTTGTAACAACCGGTAACCGTCGGTTCGTAACTGAATTACTTCCAGATGGCTGGATTTGGTGATTGACTGGAATTCACCTCCAGCAGTGCCAGTCTTTTCTTCAAGGTGGTTAGATGGGCCGCGTTCACAGAGCATCGGGGACTTGAAACGACGGTGTTGTTTAGGCGTCATCGAAACATTAGCCACTATTTTGCGGAACATCTTGGTGTGGTTCGGAAGCTTTACAGCACTTAACTGTCATTCCGTGTTCGTCTTTTACGGTTGTAAGCAACCTATTCATCAAAAACAAACTGATCCAATGCGGCCAACATGGGCGGTCGGGGCAACCGAGATATTAGTGTATACCTAAAAACTTAGAAGCGCTAATCAAGCAGCTTGAAAGATGTGCTGGTTACACACTCTTAAAAATGGTCATTAAACAGAACAACTGCGGTACTTCTCGTAGTCTAAGAGCTCCATTTGACTGTTCAGTCCTCAAGTGTTATGCATAATTCCCGAGGATCCAAAGTTTCCTAAAATGTTTCACAGCTGAGAACATGTGTTCGTGAAGGTTCCGCATCTCCACATATCCTCTAGAGTAATGCTATTTTTCGGACATTTTCAAACACTGTCGTCAGCACTTTTACATCAGGCAACAGTACATCACTAGTGCATACTTGTACTCAAACATCATATAACCATGGAATGAAGAACAGGCTCTGAATAGAAAAGCAAAAATCAGGATGGGGATGGAGTCTTATTACAAAAAGGCACCTCAACCATTTAACATCAATGTAACCACAACTTACAAACAAACAACCAAGCTGTAAATGAACATGACCGGTCCACAACGGTTAGGGGTTGATTATCAAATAAATCCAATCGTGTTTTAAAATAAACTGATTATGTTTCAGTACAGTACACTGTACGCAACAATCTCTGGTTTACTTTTGTTATTTCTCAAGAAAAAGAGATTTGTATTTCAGAGATCTGCAGACAACTAATTTCTTGTCAGCGTTGAGCTAGACATCTCGTTAGACTGGTCGATGACCACACGTTTACCTGGACGGATGACGATGAGTCAGTCCCGACACTGTACGCTATGAAAAAAACAACTCTAGGATGTATGTGCTGTTTTCTGATGAATGGTTAAATAATGTAATTTCTTATGTGAGATAAATGTGAATACTTCCGGTATCAGTCCCGCATTCATTGTGCCAGGAGAATCGAAGAATACAGCTTATTAATGAGTAGTTGGGGATTTGGTTTTCACCCACGATTGATCGCAGCTATCACATTCCCATAGACTTTCCAGTCGACTCCTTTCGAAAAGAAGCCCTAGACTCGAGTTTCGCTCCCATTAGAGCTCGTCAGTAGTGCATATCTTTGCTAATGCCGGGACTAGCAGGTTTAATGAGACCGGAGATTTCGACCTGTCTA
>LUCH01000973.1:79621-108558 GCA_013368495.1 Paragonimus heterotremus
GCGCATAGACAGCATTCGAGAGCTGATGCCGTGCGGTTTGCCTATCATCAAAGCATTGATGTGCTCAGCGACTGCAAAACAGACACCATACTCCCGAGCGCCGTCTGTCGAGTAACCTATCTAATAGTAGGTGTACCCATCACCTGCTTCCCGTAACTTATCTTGGTCCGCAAGTCTCGTCTCGCTCAAGGCTGCTACGTCGATCCCATAGCGACACAGTTCCATCGCGACCAGTGCAGTGCGCCGTTCTGGCCGTTCGCTGGAGCTGCATCGATCCTGCAGTGTGCGCACATTCCATGCTCTAACGCAGAGCGTCATTGCGTCCCCGGGCCTGTTTCACAACGAACACCTCACAACGGACGCATCTGCCTTTTGTTTGGCTGCTCCCCTTTGACCAATCTGACATGGTTGAACTTGCAACGACCGAGGTCGCAGTCAGCACAGCCCTCCGGATCAAGACAGCACAGAAGCCTGACCACCATGCCACGGTAGCAGAAAAGGTCAAATTTATCAAATTACCACACACATCCCTGCGTTCACACCACACGATACATATGAAGTCATGTCAGTTTTGGAAAAATGCAGTCCTCTACTACAAGTAGGCGTAATCCTGTAGAATACAAACGACAGATTATGCCGAGTGGTTATCGTTTCAGGTGGCTGTCTGGTCAAGTACTACCGTCTACATCACGTGATGACCATAACAGCGAGACTGGACCTTGTTGTAGTATGGCGGTCTGTGCACTTTGATGATCCATTGGGCTAAATTGAACGATTTGACGATCACACCCACAGAGTTCACTCATACCAGGCAAGCCAACAGACATAGGTGTGGTAAGTCGGCCTGCTGGTCCTCAATGTTTGAGACTTGGAAGAAAGCTAGCATCTCTTTCCGGAATCCTAATTGCCGTACTGTCCAAACGTAGAATTCATTGTAGGATCTCAGCCCAAATAAAGCTTTGACTATTCACAACCATTAATAACTGCATGATGAATCAGCCCTCTCAGTACAAATTGGGCTGCTCCGTCTGCTGTATGCAACGAGGTGGATAGATGAAAACAGGTTGCAGTTGACCCCCATCTCATTGTCCTATCAAATTTACCTCACAGGCTCCTTCCGATCCCCATTCCTAGCAGTCACTTTGCGGAACGATGTTTTATTTTCAGAAGGACTGCTTGTACTGTATTCTGTTTAATAATGTGGTTTTTTCTAACCAATTACCGTATCAGTCATCTCATTCAGCTAAATTCTTTCCTTTAGTCTCCATCTTCATTAGTTGCACAGTTGACTGATACTCATCATTTATAGAAACTCAATAACTCCTTGTCTCGATACGTCATTGTAGTGCAACTCTTAACCGTGATAACTTGAGTACCCACTAACAAATAACGATATCTCGATGATAGTCAATGAAAAGGCTAAGTCAGATGGTTTGGACCTCTGTTGTTGGGATTCGTGTACAAGCTTGATGCAGTGGCGCTCGTCTGGACCGTGTCGTGTCCTGTTTTGTTGTCTATTCCGTTCCAGGTGTAACTGCGTCAGCGTGCTGTGTATCGACGCCCTGAATCACATCCATTTGGAGCGTTCCAATTGGCTGAGTGTGCAGATGGTGACCGTGTGCGTACGTGCGTTCGGATGTGGAACAGGATTTTCCGGCCGATGGATGTGTCAGTGTACATTTGCAGGTTAGGCCAGTGAGCGTCACTTAGACTAGACGGCTTGTCGCGTAATGGGCCGAGTGAGAGCGAGACGGCGGCTACCTCGTCTTTAGACATCCGGTTAGTCTACCACTTCGGTTCTCTAATCGATATCTTGTTGAAACGATCATTCATTCCGATGCTGGTAGTCACAACTATGCGTGGTTGACCTTGATATTTCATGCTTGTTTCACCTGACGGACGTCTTTTAACCTCATACCAAATTCTTGTTCTCAGTAGCACGAAGGTGTGATTCCACAATACACGATAGGTGTAAAAAGATGTTGTAGTCATAAAGGACACAGCATTGAAATCGAACTGGTCGTCTAGAGGAAAAGATGTGACCAACCTCTCTAGTGTCATGTTTCAGTCAGAGGTTCGGCAGGGAGTGTTTTGCTTCTTAAAATACCTTTGTTCTTGAACCAGAAAAAAATCCACCTTGCAACGTTGGAAACCTAACCGTGTGTGTAGATCAATCACATGCTGTGAGCCGGTGTCTAAAACCGGCAGTTTTTCAATGTGGTAGCTGACGCGATTTTGTCTTCCTAGGTCACCGACCCATGGTGTAAGACAACGCTTCCAAAATGGACAATATTACCCCCTTGAAGGTGGCTCAGTGGAGGTGATAGGGGAGAATTGGTAGAAACTGGACATTTAAGATTATTTTAGGTAGCATAGTGTTGATAAAATGGGATGGTCACATTAGGCTGATTCATCGTATTGACATGCGAATGCAGATTTCGATTTGTATTACATGATGTGCTTCGTTGTTGGCCTGATAGTGGTGTTCGTGCTGGATGAAGGGGACAGTGGTATTCCATTTAGGATACTGAAGGTATAATAAACTGACAAAATTTGTGAACCATCGGTGCAAGATACTTCATATGAGGACAGAGCGTTCGATCAAATGCATTGAAATCAGATTACGGTTAATGACCAAGAAAGATTTTATTGTGGGCAACTTGAACTCGAGGTACTGAAGTTCAGGTACTTTAAAGTCAACGAGACTAACTGTAAGAATACATTGCTATCTGGTTACGTCAGGATTGGCAGTGCTCAGAGTAATTAGGAAAGTTGGAACTGGAAATTTTCAATGGTAGAAACCAATAGAAGACTGTAACGCGTAGTAGTTTATGCCTCCTGATTCTGAAAACATACTAAGCAATCTATATTGATAGGGCCCCAAAAAATCAATCGATTTGAACTGTGCAGAATACGCTTGTGATTAGTTACGTAGTCATCTGAAAGATACGGATGGAAGCGACCGATCTTAATCCAGTCAATCATCTGGATCGGATGAGGATAGACACGGATACATTGGCGTTGACGTGAAGAGGAATAATGATAACAATAATAATAAGAAGAACAATAATAATATACTTGTGCTAGTAATATTTAATGGCAGCTAATACAGAGGTTGTGAACACTAATAAAGTGGCAGAGATATGCGTTACTGACGAACTCAAGCAAGAGTGAAACTCGTATCTAATGCTTTTCGAAAGGAACCGATTTGAATGTCTACGGGAATGCGATAAGTGCAATCAGTTGTGAGTGCTGTTCAGTCTTTATAAGTAGACAAATATCTCATTGATCTATGAGAAACTTCGAAATTTTCTGTTAAGATTCCAGGAAAACAACTGGAAACCAATATGGCCCAATAAGGTTGTACTCATACGTTCAACAAAAAAAGAGGATATGTTGTGCTTGTAAACGATTTTAAACGCGCAACACAAGATATGGGTTCTCACTTCGGTAAAAGCACTGCTAACATGAAGGGACCACTTCGCCTAGTTCGGACAATTGAAGAGCTATCACGTTAATCAAGTTCTTACTAGTATATTCAGAGAGTGAAACTATCTAATTAATTTGGCAATTGTAGCAATTCAGAAAAACTACGATTCTAGCTGTGTTATGCATTTCTCACACTTCTTAAATAGTAAAAAGTATGTATACAGACTCGTGATGACTGGCCTTACAATACCACATAGGTATCACGCTATGGTTTTTATTTTGCTGCACATTGGACTGTAGAACTGAGGTTCGATATGACTGAGTCCAGCGTTAAGTTAGATGTATGTTTATGCCGAAATATATACCTTTCCAACAAAGACAGAACGATCGGTCTGATTTTGTGTGCACCGGTAAGAACATTACCATTGTCAGTAGTAGTCCTGTTCTAACAAGTACTGGACAGTGTTTTTCACTCACGGCTTATCAATTCACGAACGCGCTTTCAGAATTGATGCCTACTTAAACGTACGCTATCCAAAGAGGCAGTAAATTACTTCGGAATTGGATCAGTTTTGACCGAACGTGAGTTTTCCTGTTAATGTAACATTCTTTGTTCCCAGTTGAAGGTTTTGGATAGGAATATCGACCGTACGGTGGTTTAAATTTACGTAAATTTCACGAATTTACACTGCCACTGCTGTTGGTCACTGGGTTTTTTCCGCTGGGTAAGAAGCGAGATAAAATTGATTAAAACTAATCGGTCATAATTTTGCTCACCAAGCTGCCAAATAAACACGTGAACAGATTGTTGGGAATTTGGAAAAATGTATGGCCTAAGTATTCCGGCCGGTAGGACGCATTTTGCACATGTGCACACACACAAGCAACCCGTTGAAGATCAATAACACAAGGATCGATAAACAAACACAGAATTAAGCGCGCAGACCAGTTGGAATTAGTGTCCGATTCCAACTAGAAGGTGTTGACGTGCCCGTGGGGTTGGCAACTTTCTAAAATCGGAACTTACTCTGATTTACACTTTAGAAATATCGTGCGATGTGCATACAACTGACTATTGGACAGATGAGTAATGACAATATCTCAGATGTTGGTTACCAGGGTCCGGATTTGTACGCACCAAAACAACTGTAGGGCGCATATAAAAATACGTTAGAATCGACATATATACGCAGAATAAACAAAAGCGAGCATTCAGCATACCGTGAAGTAAGTTTGAATGCTTTGTGGAGGTGCGATTACGTACATCACTAACCCATGGTACGCGTCCGTGTTAGGTTTGTTTATTTGTTCGATTGTTTATGCAAGCTGTTCAACTGTTGAGTGCAAGCCCAGATTCTTAAGTGGTTTTCGTTCAGTTATAGCATCTAGCATTTACTTACTTCCCAAGGGTTCTACGATCGAATTTGAAAAGTTTAGTGATGACTTTTCAGTAGCTCTTTTGGATATTCTTGTCACTTCATTAGGTATTTTATTTGTTGATTTCAACCGACTGGATGCATCTTTTCTTACCACTGTTGACATACTGTGATGTTTGTTACTAGTCTGGAAGTACATCTAAATTTGGTCTCCCTTAATAACACGCGGTGTTTACAGTAAGACACATCATAAGCTCATCACTAATTGCGGAGATAACAGAATGAAGCATCGGAAGTCTCTTTCTAAAAACTACAATTGGCTTAGGAAAATAATATCTACATCCGATTTAAGCTTACTCGTTCATGACGATTCATCTCTCTGTTGTGATCATTTAACAGTTACCTAAATTCCTGCTGCGGTACATGCTATTCTTGAAAAACAATCTTCGTTCATGTAGACAAACAACCTCGTAGGACAGAGAAATGGGTTTATAAATAAGAAGATTGGTCTTCAGCAAAATACATTTCAGTGGCTATCAGATGAGCCGAGTCGTTTGAATTAGATGTACGTCAACACATTATTGGGTTACAAAAGTTGTCTCAAGATCTTCCAAGTTACGGAAAAAATTGATGGATCAAATTCACCTACCAAGAACCCAATTGGTTACACCGACCAGATTAATTGCAATCTCAACAAAAACAAAGAACTGATGAGTGGTGGGGGATTTTGATTCTCACATAGATGGAACATCACCCACAATTGGTCGCAGCTGTCGCATTCCCATAGACTTTCCAGTCGGCCCATTTCGAAAAGAAGCACTAGACTCGAGTTTCGCTCTCATTAGAGCTCGTCAGTAGTGCATATCATCGCCACTGCACCCGGGACTTGAACCACGGACACGCTGTTCATGAGCAGGCAACCGTGTTTATCACTGCGTCATTGACCTCACATTAAGCACGACCGAATTATCATATGTGAACACTCAACCACTTTCGATTGTGAGTAATGATCAGGTTGCCCGATCGTCTCGAGAGGAGACAGTTACTGTCTGTTAACTCCAATCGATAACCCCTCGACTAGGACTTCTCTCCAAGTTGAAATCACAGAAATCATTGACTTGTTGGGCGGTATTTGATTACTGATGAATAGTGGAGGATTTTGATTTTCACATAGATTGAACAGCGGTGATGTGCACTACTGACGAGCTCTAATGAGAGCGAAACTCGAGTCTAGTGCTTCTTTTTCAAAGGGGTCGACTGAAAAGTCTATGAGAATGCGACAGCTGCGATCAATCGTGGGTGATACTCATTCTATGTGAAAACAAAGAACATCACGTTTCATGATGTCTACTCTCAAACTAAAACCCCACTGCAGGTTTTCTCCTTGTTTAGACCCATCAGATAATGGATAGTCCGTCTGGAGTGTTTAACCGACAACCCTTCACGTCATCATCTGAAGCTCCTATTCACTTGGCCACCAGTTTTGTGGTATCGAGCAATTCCTTCTCAGCCCTCGCAGAGTTTTCTTTTTCCTCCTATCCATTTACTGCTATTGAGAGGTCATTCATTTTTGAAGAATTTTTCCTTGTGAATTCAAGCAAAACAAACGGGACTGACGACCTCTCATTGATCGTCCTCAAGGAATGTGGTGAATTTTTATGCCAAATCCTAGTTGTTATTCACACAGTATTTCACACAGCACAGAATTGGTGACTGTTAGAGAACGGTACGCATCACACTGTTCCCTAACAAAGGAAAGGCCAAATTTCGTCCGAGCTCATGAAAGTTATTAGCGCTGAGGAATTGCAAAAAACTAATTCTCGCTCGAATAGAAACTCAGTTGAGCATCAGGCCTAGTCAGTTCGCCTATCGCCGCCTACGCTCAACCGAGGAGATTCCTACTTGTTCGGTGCACTTCAATCTGTCAACGCCTCGTGAAAAATCAAGAGTCGTCCGCCTACGTTTCTTAGATTATAACGTTGCATTTGGAAGCATCCGTAAAGAAACGTTACCTCAAATTATCATTCTGTTATGTGACTACTTCACGAATTTATTCAATTCAGTGGTCAAACCTCATAGCCATTCATCACTGGGTCTGGCGTTCTACAGAGCGCAATTCACACCCCGTTTTTTTTCTACTTTCTGTCACATTAATGCCAGTTCACGACAGCATTTGTGTAGTCATATATGTTAATGGTGTAGTGTTGGATATCAAACAGAACCCGATGTTCTTCATCCACCTTTCTGGATATTTTATCCGAATCATGAAGTTGGTCAGAATCCTGTAGTTTATTTGTGAATACATCCAACCGTGTTTGTTTTTACTCCTGAAGTGGGATCAATATGAAAACATTTCTGATGAACCCCCCCTTCATGTAAACACTGCATCTCTATCTCGGTTGGATAGCAACAGGACAATATCAATACAAGTTACAGGTGTATTCAACAAAGTCCGGGAACCATTATTTTCCGTCCGGTGCCTGAATTCTATCTCCATTCCACACCACTTGGTTGGCCAATTTATCAAGGCGCGTGCACCCCCCGCTGATATACTGCTCACCTGTGTTTCGCTGTGAAAGAACTTTCAACACTTCCCTAGATCCCTAAAACAGTATTCCTGTAGCAGTGACTTTTTCCCTGAGTGGTTCGTTGATTTTACTATTTTTCATTATATCAAAACGCTCGATAATCTTTTTTTTTTGAAAACATCCTGTCTGACACAACCAGCCCCCTTCGTTCAGATCTCTTTACATATGCTTCTACATCGTTCACTTGATCTCGGTACAAGCATTTATTTGCATACACACTTGATCTTACTTCTCTCCTGCTAATCTTTATTTTGCTCAACTTCTGCACAAACCGTATCTTTGTATTCTTGAACTAACCAAGATTTTTCACGGTCGATCTGATTATGGCTGTTTGTCAACGCTTTTACGAGTTTCGTGATCAGAACTGCCACAGTTTTGTGACTCAAGCACAGTTGTTCTCCGTTTACCGGAGATGTGAGTATGCAAAATGATGAAAATCCACCTTCTAGGATGCTTAAACTTAATAGTGACCTGCGTAGATTTTTGTTCTGTATGACTGCTCAATGACCGTGCTTTCTGCAGGAAAATTTCCTCATTCATATGCAAATGAAATTATTCCACATCACTGAAGTAGGTAGGATATTAGAAAGTCAACGTTTGTTGATCCTGAGGCTGTTGCGGAAAAAAATGCTGTTGGATCTGAGCATGTACTCAAATTTATCTAGTGAACACTCAATGTCACTAGTTGTTATGGGGGAATAGTTGTAGTAACCTATTTATATATATTTATATACATATATATATATATGGTAAAATGTTGTAGAGCAATTTGAATTAAGTTCTAGACAGAACTTTGGATTAAATCAGTAGTGGTGACAAGGTATCATTAATCCTTTCTGAGATAGAGATTGTTACATAGTTTTACAGAAGTTGCTCCAAGGTGGCAACTTAATCATAGACTTCGGTATACTAATTAACGGAGAACTAATGTAACACGATTCATCGTATCCTGTATGAGGCGTATCTTCTAGTAGTCAGCATAGTTAGTTGTAGTAGTTTGTAGATGATCACACGGATGATGTCTTGAAGGTTTTGTATTGTTGTTTGATTAAAAAAAATAGGAACAGATTTTCTCAGTAAGACTGATTCGTCGAAACTGTCGGAGAGCGAGGTGTATTTCAGGAGGAGATCGTTGAATGTTGTAGTCTGAAGTTTCAACAGGAAATCTTTGGCAGGAAATTGTTTCCTAAAGTCAACGTGTTTAATGGACCAAGAAGATATAGAGATTCACATAACATAATGTCAAGAAAATACACAACTATATATGCTTGGATGAGTTATAAGTTTATTTCGGACCATTCTGATTTATGGTACGACGGGCATAAAACCTAGTCCCGAATGTTTTAGTGGGCCGCTGTTGAGTTCACATTACATCACTGTGGTTTACCATATTTAGTGGGGAAAAAACCCAGCTTTCCCTTCATAATCCTGGTATGATTCTAGACGCCATCTACCCTCCTTACTCAATCTCGTTGTACATTGGCAGCCTTCGAGTTGAGTTCGTAAGTTTAATGTTTAAGTGCGCTGATGGTACGTTGTCCAAGTAAAGACAGCTGCAATATCATCACCAAATTAAGCGAATAGTACAAACGAGAATACACTAGGTGCTCAACGCGTAGGTCGAATTCAGCCCGAGATTCGAATGATCTCTCCCCGTGTTCACCTCAGTGGGTGATGACGGCATTAAGACAAACCACTACATGGCGATTAAGGTTCTCCCATTCTCTTGATCTCCTGATACAGTTTTATCCAGTTTGTTCAGTTTGCACAAAGAAACTGTTGCCTGGTATTGTCTGTATACTGAAGTCTTTTTGTTTTCAAACATCACTTACGAATTCCGGTTTATCTGAACCCAACGCAACCCGGACATGATGTACAGATAACAGCGATTTGCCAACCTCCGGTATGTCTGTGTTCCTCAGCGATAGGGCATGCAATAAGAGATGATGGTATAGGTATTTACATAAATTCTAATCTAAACGCACTTAGATGTTTGTTGGGGGATTCCTGGATCTTTGTGTATTCACCTATCAAGTAATTCGTATGAGTTGAAACGATCACCTACCTGGTCACAGTGTGCTGCAGACCACACACCGTGTGTGGAGTAATTGGTGCAATACTGTGCAACATACAGCACAGAAGACATCCTTGGGTTACACTAAAGTTTCAACAGTAGATGACGTTAACCTCTCCGGGTTTGATTTCACGTTGACAGTCTTTATCACTTTAAAGCATTTCGAGGCAGTAATGAAAATCAGGCTGGTTCACTATGTCAAAGATTGTACCAACTGTTCTGTGGGCCAAGAACCCTTATGTCTTAATTGCAGAGATAATTGCGAAAAATCGAAAATTCACGCTTGTGAAGGTGGGATGTGGCTGCATAACGGGTAGTATCGACTTAGGCTTACTTGACAATAAACCTACCAGCATATTCCGGTTGATCGTGATGTTCACAAAACCACATGAGTTCGTGGTTTGTGTGGAACTATGTTGAGAGTCTACAGGTATGTCATAAAACAAACTTTGAATCGATCAGTATGCATTTCAAAGATCTTCATGGGCAGATTCCTCGATCTCAGTCAATCTAGATAACCACTGTCAAGTGACGGTTGATAAGATCTCCCATGAAGTCAACAAACATGTCCCGATAAAGCGTCCTAGACCTAATAAGGATGTCTGAAAGGCTGTACGGAAAGAAAGTTTGATTTGAAATGGGTTGCATCAAATTGGTATCAAATACAGTTGAAAAACTTTACCAAGGCAGGCGTATACCTAGTCACATCAGGACTGTGTTACGATCGGACTGATTTGTGTACTCACAACATATTTACTATAAATTAGAGGCGATCCCAGATTTAGTTTACAATGAAATAGGAGCACGCACAAAGAGTACGGTAGAAATTTTCCGACGTGTTTGACTCATACATACACATGCACTGAATGAGTAGTAATTGAGTTACATGACCGTTCATTTATAGGTTTTATTGTGATAACTGAAAATAACTCAGTTGAGATTTTCTAGTCTACAGTGGTCCTGGCGTCACGTGAACAAACGTATAACTGAGTTGACGAAATTTCTGAAGGTTCTTTTCAATCGTTCATACATACTTAGCCTCCTACCGAGAGCGTCGAGAAATTTGGTAATCACCACTATCTTCAAAGATGAGTGCAAAAGTGACTTAACAAGCAACAGCATGGGTTTCGTGCGAGATACTAGTGTGTATCAAACATACTAATTACTCGTGATCTTTGGGATGTGGCCAATGGCAATGGATTACCAACTGATACAGCTTATTTTGAGTTCATTGAAGCCTATGACACAATCAATCATTATTCCTTACTGAGAAAAATACAAAATTATAACTGTGGAGCAACTGTGTTGGTGGCTGGTAGTAGAATGTGAAGTCATGCACATATGGCGTCAAAACTGTTTTGGCCAGAGGTCAGAATTCAAATCCGAGAGCCTTCTACGTCGAAGAAGACCTATGAACAATAGACGTGGACAACTTAAGCGGTTCTGTTGCAAACAAGGTATAATTAACTATGGAAGAATCTGTGGACAATTGCAATTTGAACAGGTCCCACAATGTAAATTTCCACTATAAGCTCGCATATGAAATAAATGTTCTGGCTTATTACACATGTTTAGAAGAAAACATGGCTCCTTCCGAGAGCTTTCGGAGAGCGGTTATTAACATTGTCAGAGGGTATGAATGCACTCTCGCGCCGAAAGTCTGACAGCATTAGGTTAATTCAAGACAAATTGCAGGTATCTAACAGGAGGTTTTATACAAGCCCTGTACTTCGAATCTGTTAGTTCGTTGTCTCCCTACTTCCTAACGGTAATGAGCCTGGCCGTGAGGCATTGTGGTGCGCAGCGCCGTTCACAGCAATGACTACACAACGATGACTATCCTATTAGAACAAGTATTAGGGAAGAAATGATAAACCATGTTGGAAAACACCACCATGACAGATAATGCTTTTGTTCACCAAGTTAAGTGCTCACGAGTTCTCAAACTGGGAGACAGTGCATACCGAGCTTACTCACCGGAGCAACCAGGATCTTCAAATTGCGCGATCATATAGTTATTTGATGAGCTGATTGTTTTCCCAAACTCTTGGATATCTAAGTGAGTATGTGCTTTGAGCTGCGAAAACTGTGCAACTGATCACATATTCGAACGTTGTTCCTGTCGGGGAAGGCGCCAGTTCCCCAAAAATATAGAGTAACTAGGACATAAACAAAGTACACTGTCAGCGACCTTCACCGCTGCTATAGTCGTGTGCTTTTTCGGTCTCCACGAGCGTCCTTAACCGTCGTGAGAACTGTTTTGTCATCCTGATTACACACTCAGACTGGACTTTTGTCTGGTCTGGCTTTGCTTTGTTGCTAGTCGCAAAACCTATAAATAGGAACGAGTTTGTGACCACGCTGTCTTTGGACTGGGCGACATAAAGAAGCTCTGTTTGAAGATCAGTCTTTTCCTATGTTCATGCGGTAGCCTCGGGTGGATGGGTTGGATGGAAAGAGACTAAATGACCGCGTATACTCCGTCGAGCTATTATCCGCTGTTTCATTGACCGTTATTCCGCAGACGTACTCGTAGGCCGTAAGACCTAGCTACAACAATCCTGTAGTAAATTAGACGAAGGGGCCAAAATCGCCTTAGAAAGATCTTTGAGCCTCTTGTGTTGTCGGCGGTTAGCTTAGGTCTACATAAACTCGCCTTGCTTCCTTCGCCAGGCCGTTAAGCGAGTCGACGATGAACACTCCAGAAGGCGTTTATTTGACTTCATTATCTGGCTTTACTGTCGAAAAAGCAAGCGCTTCATTCTTCTCCTATGCTAGACTCCAGAAAACCGCATTATTTTCGTCGGGCTAGTCCAGGTGTTTTTGACACTGAATACCGATTGTCTGAATGGTAACTATCGTCATCTACTCTTTGAGATGTTGCCACGTACCGTCAGGAGTAGTGGATACGGTAGGGTCCTTCAGACCAACGGCAACTGCACACTAGATTGCCGTCATAGTCTTTCAGTTCACCAACTACTTACCATCTAGTTTTTTGCCGCTGTTCGGATGATCTACTGTAAATAGGCCTGCAAACATGAATAAACAAATTGATCCCGCCAAGCCTATGAATCCTAGTACATTCATCTTCGCGCATCACTCGTAAGATATTTCGTACTTCGGGAATTTCACATTGTCGCACCGTTGTGGTTGCAATACCGTGTATAAACCAACATCCTGGTTGCTGAGTCATGCTAAACCTGAGCGTTGAGGCTGCCGGGAAAAACTGGTCAGCTGCTCACCAGCGCCAAGCGGATTGTGGCAGACAGATGACCATAACCGTAGACCTTTGTATCAACGATGTAACGTGCACCATGGACACCAAGGAATATAGTACACTTACTTTGGCCACATCGCCGGCATATAGACAGGATTTTAAGGCTTATGCTGCGTGGTACACCCGTCATGAAATAAATAGTGTAATCACCGACAACAAATAAAAAACTGCGAGTCCAAACGCCTTTTGCCGGGTGATCTATCCAATAGAAAGTGTATCCAGCACCTGCTCCTCGGAGTTTACGTTGATATGCAGGTCCAGTGAATAAGAATTCGACGACTCATTCCGATTACTGTCGTGCGAAGCAGATGTATTGCATGCTGCATCAGGGTTTTGATAATCAGTGAGGGATTTTTCGGTCGTACAACATAATACTCTGGAGGTCACGATCAGCCGTTGGGCCATCGGTGTGCTCTCTGTTTGAGGGTTAGTTTTCCGTTTCCCTCTACTCGCATATGGAAGACAGTAAAGCTGCAGCTGTAGCTATAGTTCTACTGTATATACATAGATTCGTACCCAACTGCCCAAGCACTCCTACACAATCAGCAATGCGGCGTACAAAAGTGTGAATATAACTGCTTTTTGTCTGATTGTTCCTCTTTAGCTATCTGACATGGTTAAACCTGGAAAGAGGGAAATCCCAGTCAGCATAATCTTCCGGATCAAACCAGCTTGATCACCATGCCAGGGTGGAAGAAAAGGTTGGACAACAAACACGCACATACACAAGCGCGCATTCATTGCTTGAACCCCGTGTGTGATAACTAACAAACATATGCTGCCTATGAAGACGAGTGATTAAGATTGTGAGTATGTGAAACAGGTCAACTTCCACCGCCGCGTTTCGGGAAACGAACGCTCCAGCAACACGCCAAGGCAACGGCTACGAGGACGTGAGCTACATCACAGCATCACAACTCTAGACCTCATGAACATGATTCTGCCTTTCCAACATTCCCGACGCACACACCGCATACTTTGAGATATTGTTATCACCATCTTTAACATTCTGGACAATATCTTATACTGTACCTGAATCCTCATGTCTGCCTGTTTTCAATCGTTTCCACTGTTATGCATCGATTGAGTTACGTTTATCAATACTCGAAAATGCATTTTTGTATCAAGTAGTAATTGTTAGGCCTTACGGATTACCATAAAGGGTTTTGATTAACATAAATTGATCACTCACAGCTGTCGTCTCTCCATAGATTTCCCAGTCAGGTCCGTTCCATAAGAGGCATATGACTCAAATTTTTACTCTTGTTAAAGCTTGTCAGTCTTGCATATAACTGTCACAACAGGCCCCGCAACCGTGTTGACTACTGTACCGTTGGCCTCACAGCAACAACGACCGAATCGCCGTATACACGCTCTCAGTCACATTTGTGTGCGAGTAATGTTCAGACTGCTAATCAGTGGTAAATCACTCCTGACGACCTAGGGTAATTCACCGAATAAGGCGTATTTGGCAATTCCAATAACACTTATTCAAACAGTCAGGTTAACGGGATTATCGTCCAAGTCCAAAAAACGTAAGAAAAGGCGATCGGAAGGACTGGAATTTATACGGTACTGTTTAGTAAAATTACAATAAAGATACTATCTCACCTTGAATGTGAATCAACCAAATACATAAACTATCCAGCAAAAGAGTTCAAAATGGAGTAACTAAACACGCGTCCACAAATAACCACCAGTCAACTGGAAATGAGTTAATTAAAACAATCGGATGTAAATGAAAGCGAGAACGTGTCAAACAATACGCAGTTCACTAAATGATCCAAGGAAGAAACTACCCTGCAAGATTTACCGAACAGTTCACACCGGAATCCGCCAACACTCCCTTAAACATAAAAAGTGTACTGCTAATTCGTAGTCTGGTAGATTAGTTAATTAAGATGAAATGGAGAGATTCGTTAGCGGGATTCCTTCTAAGGGAGGATCAACCATTCGGTCTATACTGTAGCATAAAGTATTTTGTGGACAATTTATTTATTCGAATTGCCTGCGTATTCAGGAGTTTGGTGGAGTTTTCATTAAGCGCAGTTTGAGTATGGCTTCACAAACGGAACTAAATCCAAATATTTGTATGTATTCAACTGCCTCCCAACGTCTCGTTGAGAATGAAACATTGTTACCAATTTCCAGCTTCGAACTAAAACGGTGGTAAGTGAAGGAGTCGGAGATGTGGCTATTCCGACATCTAGTTTAAATTTTGGACAACAACACTTTCGCCAAAGTACAATGTTCAGTTGTGTCCTTTTTAGTACATAACGTGAAATGTGGTTGGCGCACAACGTTGATTTTGCGTTATTAGAATATGCTTATGCAATGGAAGATGCAGACTCTCTGTTTTTATGTGATATTGTAGTGCTATGCGTTTGTGTGATCTGTTGTTAGACTCATCCGTCATCCTGGTTTGCAACTGGCGTCTATCTATTTCTATATAGAATGCTCCGCGTCTGCGTCGGTGGACACTGAACAGAGTAGGAACGGAAAGCTGCAGCGTTCACTTCAAAGCGAATTTATTATTGCGACAGCTTTTAAAACTTTAAAGCCAACTGGAACTTAGATGTCATAGCTATCTGGAATTCCGTAAACTTAGAAGGTTGGATTTCTAATTCGACCTATTTTCCCGATGCTTAACTAACCGTGGCACAAAGTGGCTAAATGTCTTGCAAGACTTATGAAATCCATTTGGGAGGAAATTGTTCAACACTGTCAGAAAGATAGTTTCAAACTTGGTAGTTTGACCGAGACAACGGATGTTCCATATGCAACCGATGTCTTGAAGCACCAATGCATTGAAATCATACTCTCCGATAAGAGGGAACGTCAACTAGAAAGTAGTGAATTGAAACACTTACTGCTACCCCACACTAAAAACACAAGTTTCATATTCAGAAGTTTTGCTTGATTGAAAATCGATGGGCTGGTCATGAATAACTTACTTGCATCTGATCCTCGCTGTCCTTTTTATAGTAAAGCTTGATGAAAAAATAACAGGGGAGCTGGTTACAGCGCAGCCTCGCAGAAGATACGCCGGTTCTGTTTTTATCATGGTAGACGACCGGTTGCAATCATGGAATTCAGTGGATCGGTTAAATTTGCACATTAAACATACGTTTCTGTACAGAAATCGAGAATCAAAGCTACCGAGAAGTTGATCTCAGCTTTTCCTTCCATACGGACTTTTCAGTCAGCCATTTTCGAGGGGAAAAACACGACTCCAGTTGTGCTGTCGTTAGAGATCCTGTTATCTCGAAGCTATCGGACAATCGGAACATCGATCATAAATGAATTTGAATGGGCGTTTGCAAATTATTATGTGGTCATGCCTATTGCATGGTCGATGACATGTTGGTCAGCATGGTTGCTTTGAAAGTGTGATCGAGGTTCAATTCCCGACCGTGACAAGGATTGGCACTTCGGGCGAGCTTTAACAAGAGCGAAACTCGAGTCTGGTGCTTGTCTACGGAAGAAGCTGACTGGTAAATCTTCCTGAGTACAAAAGATACGATGTCATGTTCAATTTGTAATGACCAAATCTCGTACAACTCACCAATAGTCCATCACTTCCCCATACACAGATCAAGAAGAAGTAGGATAGTTCCATTCAACGAGGTGTGTATCACAAGAGTTCTCGAGCAGGTCAGGATCTAAATTTAGAGAAACTTGCACCTATATTCTATGAAAAAGTTCAGTACGCACGCTGTTTCATAGAGCCAGACGTATTTGCACTCAGTATACGTTTCAAGAAGGGCTGGTTGTATTAGATACTACCCCACAACTTGAACCGTTTATTGAGGGATTGCTCGGAAGTCCAGTTGATACAGTCCCCAGTTCTATCATAGGGATCTACAACGCTGTTTTCCCAGTGGTATTGCTCAAAGCATTCCAGCTTCCAGCGTTTTGTATGAAACAACCGATGCCCAATTCAGCCAAATCGTGATTATCAATGTGAACCCAAGACACTACATTAGGATTGAGAGCCAGTTACTAACCAAGAGAACTGGACACATCCCGAAGTGAATATAATAACATACCACACAAACGCATAAGGACATATCATCACATAAAAACAAACAGTCTGCATCTTCCATTACACAATCATATTCTGAAGACGCAACACCAACGTTGTGCGCCAACCACATTTTGTGTTATGTATTCAAACTGACACAACTGCTGTCCAAAAATTTAAACCCCAGTTATTCGTTCAGAAACAATGGAGTTCGACGGTTGTCATTACCACGACAGTGTTAATGATTGTGATTTTTTAAATTTTGGACTTCTTTTGTCTTTCTTTTGGTTGTTCATTTTGTTGGCGATCGTAAAGATACAGCAAAATTTGTTTTGACATAAGTATTGCGGTAACTGGGTTGGCTGTTCAAATTCGCAGCGGGCTAAACGGGTTTCAAGTGTACCTTAATATGGTGATCTGGATGGCTGGTCAAATTGTACCAACACAGTTGCCGTTATAAAATCCGATGATCCTGGGTGTCTCGATAGATGTCCAAAACGCATACATATGTAGCGTGTATAGCTGTCTAAGAAAACCTATTCAGTATACCTGTATAGGGGTGGATGGGTTTGTATTAAAAAAAACATTTATTGTCGAAATTTTGTGACTGACCTAACCACAGAGTTTTTGGAACGCCACAGAAGAACAAACGCTTTGCAGTCGCCTGAAGTTTAAGTGAATCCAACAGTTCGAAATAACGAAAAACAGAAATCTGACAACCGAATACTAAAACAAAACTAACGTCTTCCTGTAATCTCCAACCAAACCTTTTGTGGACGTTGTGGCTCTCGATCACTTGACGAACTAATCGCCTCCAAATACGCGTGGTCTTATACATGACAATAACTTTAAGCTACAGATTTTGATCAGCTAACTTGAGATCATGTTCCTGGCTGGTCAGTTAGATTGCGTATGTAATTTAGGATCAATTTTTCATACCCGTTAATGATTGGGAAATACTTTGCCACAGAAGGGTTTAGAAAATAGATTTGTGTTATTCCTGTTTTACCATCTGTCTTTGGTGGTAGATTCGTGTTATCAATGACCTGGCAGAAATTGTAATGCTAACCTAACCATAATCGCATATTTGTCTGTTAATGACCTTTTTAACGCCGCCAGTAATTCACTGATGTCAACAATGCTCAAGAATATTTCTTGAAGGAATGTTTTGTGAACTTTACTTGGATTAGTCTAAACTTAATAAAACAATTAAAGATAGTGGGTGCAGTAATTCTATTTGAAGATGATACTGGTTACATCAGAACATGAAACAGCTATACCTAGAGTGAAGGACAAAAGCACCACCAGTAACTTTTTCAGGTGTTATTCCATACCCATTCATATACAGACATCTTACAGTATACTCTAAAGATAGCTGTCGTTTCATGTGGAGCCCACATTTAGTAATTCTACCATCTCCTCTGGTGAAGTAGCAAATGCGCTCGAACATGTGTCTCACCCCAACAACCTGTGGTCTGGTTTGCACTTTGTTTGCGTTTCCACCGACTTGTAGACTTGGGGTGAGAGCATATCGTGGCTGATCCTGGTTACCAACTGAAACATGTGGGCATTCATGACATAGCTAGCGTGCTTTAGCCCATAATGATGTCCCCTATGACAGTTCAACACTTCAGCGTCTAAGTTAAGTACATAAGCACATAGGCTTATTTCGAATCAATATGAGTAGTTCATAACCGGCCTCCCAACAGGTTCTTAGTGTTATCGTCAGCATAAAATCCAAACTTTCATATCATTTGTAGTTCTGCCGTGGGTGCATTCAAGATAGAAAATACTCTCGTTGGAGATGTCCACTATTAAAAAGCTTCAGGGATATTTAGCTGGAGACCGGATGAAATCGTTGTGTGATACTGTCTAAGGAGGTTCGCCTTTGTTGGCATGAAATTGTGTCCTGACTGTAAAGTTGTTTATCAAAACAATTTTCAGCGTTCTACACAAATGGAGGGTGGTTAGAATTTGAACTGATCAATGAGATGATCGGTGTTACTTTTTCTTATATTAACCCACATAATGGACACAGCACAATAATCCATGAGACTCTAGCTAGGGCCAAACCACCTAGTCGATGATGAACGCGTATTCAGCAGGTCGAGTGAAAACAAGCTGTGATAAATCAACAGGTTGAAAAATGATTACACCCAACTAGCTTGTCAAGACTGTTCATTCTATAAGATGCTGGATGTTTGCACCAATTTGCCGTTTAGGCGTTTTAACGATATGGACATCACAACATTTCTTCCTCACTATATATTTGACACTATGGAAATTAGGCTTGTGTCTATGATGAGGAACCTTCGTACCTAGGTTGCGCCGCTTTGTCTGAAGGTCAAACTCCGAAGAAGTTCTCGTCCAATTTCTCCCAATGCATGTTTTTTTGTAGCTGATCACAATTTTAACAAACTCGAGTTACGTTTTTACGATTGTGTATTGAAGATTATCCGACCAGTGCTTCAGTAATTTCTGCAATTTTTAGCGCTTGCCATGTATAGGCTTTGTCTCTCTTGTTATGCTTTTTGCTAACTGTTGTTGTGCGACTTCTTCGTAGACTGCTGTGAACTCTACCCTGATGAACGAAATGCAGTCATATTTCATATAACTTAGCTATCCAAGGAATACTTTAACACCTGGAGGTTTTGTTCGGCTCTATTATATGGCGTACTGTTAACTGTTTTTGTTCTTTGTTATAACTTCTATCCACATGATAAACTGGAGAATCACCCACTCTGATATTCTCCTGAACAACTGGGCCCCAAATTTTCATTGTTCTTATCATCACCTTGTTGAGAGATTGTATGTGAACGCGAACTCGGAAGACAATGTACCGCTACGTGCTTACTTGCTAACTAAATCAGTAAATCATCGCAAGGGATTTGACCAATACAAACTCAGTTCATTAGAGCATAACCATCAGTTCTATGCCGAAGTATTTGCAATAGACCTAAGTGGTGGTTTGGAGCCAGTGAGTCAATTAACAAAGACTGTATAATAAGCAAATGAGGGTAATTCATAAAAACAAATGCCTTTTGACTAGAGAAAATTCACCTGAAGTTCACTGTTGACACAAAACAGTCACTGGGACGCAGGTAATCGTAACCAATCTGTAGTAGATTCCTGGTCCGAAAAAAGTTTCCCAGGTTGTTCAAGCTACAGAGCCTTTTAATAGACGCTTTCCCTTTTGGAAACAGCCGGATGGCTCACGCAACACAAACACACTTTCACTCGCCCGATGCATATGCGGTTGTCAAACCATAATTTGGGTTTCTAACGGAGGCGTTAATACGCCTCATAAAACAGCTGGGCCCGAACGTTTAAGCGTTAGTAACGCAAAAATTAGGTGACTGTCAAGACATTTTGAATCTATAGATTTTCCAAATGATTATGATCGTTCAGAGCGGAGTCGTACGTTTTCTTGGTTTCTTGAGATCTTTCAGTCTTATCGCGAATGCTGATTACTTGGTAATCATATGTTTCTAATTAGCCCCGTGATGTTTCGTTATCTCACATAAAGCGTCAATTTCCGCTGGTGAGGAAACGAAGATTGAGGAACTTTTTATTTGAATAGAAAATGAAATGGTTTTTGCAGTCCCTCATGAAACGTCTAACGCCATATTTGCAGTGCCTGTCTTCTAAAATAGCAATCCAGTGAAATTTGTGTCTTGACATCAGATCTATGCAATCTTCGTTGGCTCTTCAACACTGTTTCCTTTAGTGTAAGTGAATGTGTCAGCCTTGTTGAGGATGCTTTTGAAAGTCATCTGATGTACCAATTTATCTCAGTCTGTTGCTCAGGCGTTTCCGCAAGTCGTGGAAGCAGGCGCATACAGTACTTCGCGATGGACATCTAAGTATTTATTTTTAAAAAAACATCCCAACTCTCAGAGTAATCGACTGATCACCTGTGATATCGGCTAAAACGTCCCTCGTGTTCTGTCGAATACCGAGTCACTGTGCGTGTTTATATTTCTATTCTGGTCCCAAACTCCTTGACAGTGTGAGCAATTCTTGAAACTTACAACTAGGTTACCTCGGTGTTTACGGTATCTGGATGTAAAGACGCACTCGGAGTTTTTGATACTACTGAGTGTTGTTTTTGGATGAATCCACGTGCATACGAATAGTGCTTATGTAAGTGGATCAGAATGAAGTCAGAGCGACGACCACCGTGTTCATTTTTAGTCACATAACGGACGATCAACGTTCTTCACAGTCGGTCACGAACCAAGGTCCCCGTTGGTTACCACTAAATCTATCTGGCTGGCCACTTAGATATATGTCCTCCGAGTAGTCAAATTCCTTCCAGTTCTTCTCCAGTAGCTTCGCGGTCACCGCACTTTAACTGGTAAGTCTAACGATATACAACGAGGGTTGGTTCAACTAGTTTACTATCAGAGATGTCGAATGCATGGTGGCTAGCTGTCTCAAAGAGATGCCAGCATGTTTTCTGACACGTCTTCTGGTCATCCATCAGCTTTACGAATTTTTATTGCTTTTCCTTCGGGTGTGATGTACGGAAGAAAATTTTGGGAAATATTTACAGACGTCGACCTATTTCTATTGCGTTTCAAACGGAGCAAACCAAGGCATTTTGTACCACCGCGATATCGTCTGCAATATCAGGAGCATCATCAGTATCTTCATCGCTTGTTGCTCGCTAACTGTCACTGCTTAAAACATAGACCGAGGTTGTAACGTCAATCTACGTACAACATGTTTGTCAGCTCTTCTAGCGTCTGGACTGTTAAGATGCTATCAGCGATGTTAAAGCTACAATTTCCCCTGATAGAATTATTGCTCACTTCCTTTTGGCATATCCTACACTTTTGAATACACTCAATAGTTGTAGGTATGGTAGAGTTGTCCCAAGAGTTTTTCCTGTTTAAACCGAGCGTTGAATAGGAAAATAGCAACATTTAGAACAAGTTATTCAAGTGTTATTCCATTATTGTCTACTTGCGAAAGCCTCGTGTAATCCCATTGAAACAAGCGTTGCTTCACATCGAACTGGCATATCGATCCTTCAACTTGGCATGGTGTGATTGTTAATATATTCGAACGAGCACACCCATAGTCTGTGGTCTGATTGGCATTCGTCTGGTTTGTTCAGCTACCGTTGTTAGGACAACTTTTCGATCTCTCTCCGGACCCTGGTATACGGTGTCCTTTCTTCTTGATCAGTTACTGACTCAAACATTTGAACTTGTACCATACGGTCATTATGTGTGTATATCGTAGTTTCAGTAGACCAGTTCGAAAAACGAGTGTTTCAGCTCTTAAGGTGATAACACTGACAGATGATCATATGTCAGAGCAAATGAATGGCTTATAGGCAACTTCTGTGCTTCATCCTTTACATTAAATCATCTAAGCACTGACGATGGTAAGGAAACGCTTAGAACTTGAATGCCAACCTCAGCAAACAACTGAATATCTAAACCTACATGAGTCTGAGGTAACATTCCGACTGATTCTTAGGTTGATGTCAATTTAACTACACTCAATTGACTGTACTTTCAACATTCACATAGCTCTTCTAACCAGCCCTTTTCAGAAATAAGCACCCGACTCGAGGTTCGCTTCAGTTATTGCTGATCAGTAGCGCATGTTCTTGTCAGTGCCGGTGATGTGAATTGCGGTCACTGGGCCACTGATCTCACATTAGTGACGAGTGAACTATCATGTGCACAAGCTCAGCTACATTCCCAGATGTTACTGTGCACATTTTCACCTTCCTTTTTTTTTATCCACTACGGATACACTCAGGGCAGGACGTCCTGTCGCTGAAGATGTTCATTCTAAAGATCGATAATAAAACTGTCTCAATGGGACCAAATGGTTTTTTATTGAAGGTGTTCTCTCTCAGGGGGTTCTGTGATAACGACTCGTTGTAAGTCTAGCCCCTCCGGTGAAATTTTATGTGTGAACGAGCTCTCAGTTAAGTAAAGAAGTGTTTTGATAGTGTCATATGTTGTTGTTTTCACTAAACTCTTGCTAAGCTACAAGTACTGCTGGATCTATAATCACCTGTTCTAAATGAATTTTCAACGTTAACCATCTAAGAGACGGATAAGTAGTTCACTAAGGAATGTCTTTGAATTGTTTTGTTTCATCTTACAGATCATATCCAGGAATATGCGTAACTTATTAATTGTTCTCACAGATTGACTGGTTTAACTGGATCAGCAGGGTATCTGTTGTAACTTGATATGCGGCCTACGAGCGCGTAAAACAGACAACGGAATGACGGTTAGTGGAACGGTAGATAACGGAACGACGTTCAACGGTTCTGAACGACGGACTACGTAATATGCAAGATTAATACAAATCTTCCCGACCAACCCAACCACCTGAGGCTAACGAACGAACACAGAGAAAAGACTGGCCTCCGGACAGAGCTACTTTATGTCACTCAATCCGAAGACAGGACGGTCACAAACTAGATCACATTTAAAGGGTTTGTGACCAATGAGAAAACAAGGACAGAAGTGGACCAGACAAAGATCCAGACAGTAGCTTGACGTCCCAATTAAAAATACGTGCGTGTGTGCGAGGCGCCAGACATTGACATAAAGGTTGAGAACGCACGTGATGGGTGAAGTGGCACATGACCGTGCCGACTATGAAGGTCACTACAGTCGGTAGTGAGTTAGGCCACTGCGATGGCAAATAAAACGGTATTTTCGGGGAATTGAGTTCTTCCCCGACAGTATCAGTCAAATATCGCCAATTTGAAGCCCTTAAAAATTGGTAGCAGTTAATCAGTTCGTCCACGTCTATTCCACAACATGGTGAGCCAAAACAATCCTCTGTCTCGAACCCATTGTAATACTATGAGTTTTTCGAGGTACAGTCTTGTACTGAACTGGAACAGTTAACATCGACTGATTGCAGTCAGCTTGCCATGAAAAATGAATTACTTTCAAACCCGCAGCTCGATGCGGATTCGCATATGAGCTGATCGAATCTCCACGTACTCACGATGAATGAATCACGCTGTTACCACTTCTGTAGACCATGCAGTTTTGCTTGTGGATAGTACAACAATCGAACGCGTGGAAACTAAATGGCAGATCTCAATGTCAACGGAGTGGAGGCACTGAGGAAGAACGTTTCGCTGAAGGACGAGGGCCCAACGGGAATCTGGAATAGTAACGAAAACCGACAAGCATCAGCCAGAGGCCCAGTAAGTCATGCACACAAGTTACACAGTCGAAAACTCAAATGGCGTCAATCACACGACAGTGAACTGTATTACACTAGTAAATGCATTGTGTGGGACGTGTCACCAAAGAAATTAGCGCCCCACTACTGACACGGATGTGGATGCACGTCAACCGTTCACAACAGTGTTTGCATTCGACGTTCTATATTTTCACATACTCTCTAGTGGACGTCCAGGAATAAACAACTTCTCAACTCAAGCGTATTTTGCGGTCAAAACACTGTTTCTATTGGTTACTTCTTACAGACTGAGAAAGCAACCTTTGCCGAACACCATCCATCCCTTCATTAACTCAACATTTCCTGTGATATGCAAACTGGAACCCATCTAAAAGCTACAAGAAATAAGATATACAACCTAGGAATGAAGACGAGCAAAAAGACAATGGAAATATAAAATATCGTCTCACAGTAGTTTGGAGGTGTGGGTATGGTGCATAGAGCTATATAACACTAAATAAGGTGTTTCCAATAGATCTAATTCATCTTGCTGCTCTAAAAAGATTCCAAACTCAGAGCAGTTATGATTGTCCAGAATGATTATTCAGGAAGTATGATCAAACGGTAAGCAGTATCTGTTGATCATCAACTCATAAGAAATCAGTGTACAGAGAACGCGTGAGCAGAGAGAGAACGAACGACTGACGACTTTCGAGAAACTGTATTTTCGCTACACATCTTTTAAACACCAAATGTATCTGTACACGTAGAGTAAGTAATAAATGCGAAAAATAACAGAAGTGGTAAAATACAGAGTGCTGTGCATACGCTACAAAATCATCAACTGCATAAGTTTAACGTGACAATAGAGAGGAGGGACTGGTGAGTCATAGTTTTGCTAGCGAAGAGTTAGACGGAAGATTATATGTATGGACTAATTTGAACATTCAAACTCATTACGCGCACTTCTCAATGTCTTACAGGTCACAACAACAAACAGCTTTAGAAGAACGTGTAGCGAACGAGTTTGTTTTCGGTGATTCATCATCAGGCTAAATACAACACATTTATAAGGGTTAATCATGTCAGAAAATATACGGTAATGAATCGAACGGACTGTTATCAGTTTCAGAAAGTTCACGTCGATTGTACAAATTATTGATGGTTGTTATGATAGCGGTCATGATTACGTAATCTGTTCCATCCGAACGTGGACATCTGACCATGGAAGATTCAGTTTTTTGATAATATAAGCAACAAACTAAGCGTAGCTCTAAACGAAACCTATTTTGCAGGGAAGCTGCGTGTTCAGTTTAATTCCACACCGATTTTGCGCCCTCAGTTTAAAGATACATTGCCTGTTCATGCTGCCTCTTACTGTGTATACCATTTCGTTTGTTCCTGTGGAACGAGCTATGTAGGCCGCACGACATGGCGATTGTCTGAACGCATTCGGGAGCATCATCCGGTGTGGCTAACTCGGGGCTTGGCAAAATCTTGCTCGTCTTCTATCGTTGCGCAACTAGTGGAGTCCAACTACTCAATCGATCTCAATTACTCATTCCGTCCTATCTATCGCGCTCCTGGTTTACAATCAAAACGGACCAAAGAGCGCCTGGTGGCAGTCGCAGAAGTCATAGCCATCCGCCTACTCTCTCCCCCCCACTATGCATTCAAAAGCACTCCATCAAAACACTGAATCTTCCATGGCCTGGTGTCCACGTCCGGATCGAACAGATTACGTAATCATGTCCACTATCATAACAGCCATTAGTAATTTGTACAATCGAGGTGAACTTTCTGAAACTGATAACAATCTGTTCGATTCATTACCGTATATATTCTAACATGATCAACCCATATAAATGTGTTGTATTTAGCCTGATGATGAATCGCCGAAAACGAGCTTGTTCGCTACACGTTCTTTTCTAATGTCTAAACCGGGTATTTTCCCGCAACAAAAACAGCTTTGTCGACTGCACAAAAAGAGTGCATGGTGGTTAGTTTTGCGTCCACAGTACAATTACTGAAGTTGGTGAGTGGCGGACAATATATCAGTACTACTGTGATTGGCCGGAAATCATACTGCTCCTCATGAACATTCGTCTCCAAGATGTCTGTGTTAGATCGACCAACGGGGCGGAATTCCTGCCAGAAACTTTCTAGTAGAGCTAAACGAAATGATAACCCAACATTTGTCCGTGCACTGTTTGCTCCCGTAGCCTTTAAATAAAGGCACACTCATGATAACTCTGTACTTCTGAGATATTTTCCTCTGTTCCCAACTAGAGTGAATCACCTGAGATAGTCCATGCCATTACACCTCTGCCAAATCGGGGACGATACCAAGTGTCTTTTTTGATGGACTGATTTGATAGGTTGTTCAGAAGCGTCAAGTCAACATTAGCAGGACGATTGGATATCCTGCCAGGTTGTATTCCAGCTGTGGGTACAACACGCCAAGGCCTCCGTCCACCAGTGTTTTGGTGGGACCGGCGGAAGGATTAGAAAATGTCTTAGGCGAACCACCGAAATCCCTGTGTGGCTGGTGGTCAGCTCAACTCTGGATCAGCCCACCTTACTTTTTCCGTTATTCCCCTTTTATTCCACGAAACTGCTGAGGGAGTTAACAACGCTACGAATATCATTGTCTTGTCCCATAATTGTTAGTGATACAGCAAACGCTGTATTCCTTTTGAGATTCGTTGTCGTCAGTCGTGTGGAATTTACTTGAAAGTTATCGTGCAACTGCACTTTCATATAATCAAGTAAGTAGTGATGACCACCTCATGCATGAGTCCACGTTTTGTTCTTGCTCTCATAAGGCTAGAACTGCGTGTTTGTAATAGCTCGTGAGTAGCACATGGGTGGAGCAGACGATCACCATTCTTACTAACTGCTCCAATGTTGTGAGGTTCAAAGACTCCCGGTCGGGTTGCTGGATCACGCACAATCCAAGCAATGACTTCACTAGGACGAAACAGTCGGTCACTCACCATTGTCGAGGGAATTATGGCGGACAGCTGCTCATAGATATAGTGCTCGATGTCATCGGTGTGGCACGGTTGCACTATAAACACTGAGAAATATGACAGACTCACTTTGATCGATTCGCAGAACTATAGACATGATTCGAGAGTTGATGCTCTGTGGTTCGCTCATCGTCAATAACTGTGTAATCGGTTGTTCAAAGAAAACGACCTATTCATTTTTTCCCCACCGCAACGTCAGTGAATGATTCAGCATTTTGTCATTTACTTTTGTTTGCCGTAAAGATCAGTACCCGTAATGAAAGTTGTTGATGATCCTCGTAATCTGTCAGATGGAGCCGACATGTGGGCGATGGCGTCATGTGAATGGATCTGTTGGTGAACTAGCGCGGAGAATGACAAATACTGGTTATGTTCTGATTGTCATAAAATTTTGGAAACTTAGTGTGCGCACTGAATCAGGAAAAGTCGAAAGAAACTGAGTCATGAACATCGAGTTAGGAACTTCTGAATTTATATAAAAACTGAAAGTTAACAAAACAAGACACTTTGGCTATTTTGTGCTGCTTTTACTCATGTCCGAACAGTCTAATAGCAACGGTCGTTTCATGTGAAATATACAAAAGCGTATCATATGGTCTCAAAGTACATTACACTCGTGGAGAATGTGTTTTTTCCAAGTTGACCAAGGCTTAGCCTAAACTTCCAGTCCTTGATAGTTAACTAATGCAATGGCTGAAAGTTAGATAAACTACTAGGAACTTTTCGAGTTTCTGTATCTTTGAGTTGGAAAAAAATGTGACTAACTATCGATTGTGACAATAGGTAACTATCTGAAGTTTGTCATTAAGCCTTTTGGGATTCATATTAGTCTAAAATGGCAGTATGATAAAAAATCTTATCACCAAAACAAACTGTTTAGACGGCAAAACATTTTTCCAGTCGGTAAACCAACATAAGCAGCATATTAAACGTGACCGAATGTTGATTAATAGAATCTGCTTCAAGTAATTCCTAGTCAACGGAAACCCAGTTTGTTGCTAACAACACGTTTATTACAAAATCCGCTATCGATCTGAACTCTCTGTCTGGTGGTTGTTCATACCAGACAGTAGTTGTTTTCATTGTCAGTCTTTCGTCCACCACATTAACCCTCGTTGTATACTTTGGTGTCCTTCTGTTTGTTTAGTGTTGTCTATTCACTACAGTCTGTGTTATGTAAGACTACGATTTGTGTGTGACTACTCCAAGGCGGTTAATTCAAGATTCAGATCCATATATCAAAACTAGACGATTCACGGTTTCCCAGAAAGAGATAAGTTACACGGGGACCTCGACAGACGTTTCAGTGGTCCTGTACATCTGATATAAGTGAGTGTGAGTGGTTTTGTTGATTTATTTAAGTTGCAGATTTTCGTTTTATCTGTTGTTCCCGCTGGTTTTAGTTACCAAACATCAGGAGCTACTTTTGCATTTGTAAGTAGTTCAGTGAACTGGACAATATATTGAAATATAAATTGAACATCATCCACAATTGATTGCAGCTGTCGCATTCCCATAGACTTTCCAGTCGGCCCATTTCGAAAAGAAGCACTAGACTCGAGTTTCGCTCTCATTAGAGCTCGTCAGTAGTACAAACGTTATGTACATGCCATCCTCTATGTTGTTAATACCAGCATTAACACCGATTCCTTGTTATCATTAAAGAACTAGGTTTAAAAGAGACCGAAGTTCACTATGAAAATAGAACACGGCAAAAGACTGACTTTCCATGAAGTTGCTTTATTCAACTGGGCAGATGATCGACTCAGCGTGGCACACACAGAGATTTTCTGCGAAGTGGTGTGTATGGACATTCTCCACATATTTGTACTATTGGAGCACAAACGAAACGGGATACGATATTCGATTGGCCGAATGTGCACAAGTTTACTGATGACATGTTGCACGATGTTCACAAGTCTTTACTTGATACGTTTCCAGCTAGTAGTTATGTTAGCATA
>LUCH01000973.1:110362-140290 GCA_013368495.1 Paragonimus heterotremus
TATGCTAACATAACTACTAGCTGGAAACGTATCAAGTAAAGACTTGTGAACATCGTGCAACATGTCATCAGTAAACTTGTGCACATTCGGCCAATCGAATATCGTATCCCGTTTCGTTTGTGCTCCAATAGTACAAATATGTGGAGAATGTCCATACACACCACTTCGCAGAAAATCTCTGTGTGTGCCACGCTGAGTCGATCATCTGCCCAGTTGAATAAAGCAACTTCATGGAAAGTCAGTCTTTTGCCGTGTTCTATTTTCATAGTGAACTTCGGTCTCTTTTAAACCTAGTTCTTTAATGATAACAAGGAATCGGTGTTAATGCTGGTATTAACAACATAGAGGATGGCATGTACATAACGTTTGTACTACTGACGAGCTCTAATGAGAGCGAAACTCGAGTCTAGTTCTTCTTTTCTAAAGGGGCCGACTGGAAAGTCTATGGGAATGCGACAGCTGCGATCAATTGTGGGTGATGTTCAATCTATATGAAAATCCAAATCCCCTACTACTCATCATTAATATATTGAAATGTTGACGTTACATCACACTACTTATCTAGGTGTGAATAGCTTAATGGTTGTATTCGTTGCAAATACAGAATGAAAACCAACACTGTGGTGAACCATAAATTAAAAATGGTTATCCCTTATTAATCGATTCAATCTATCATACTATATTTCATCGGGCGTTATGGCCTTGACGCGCTTATTGTTGAGCTACAGATGTCACCCACATCCGACCGCAGCTTTCGCATCCAACTAGACTCTTAAATCTGACCCTCTAGAAAAGTAGCACCAGAGTTCAACCTGGCACTCACCGAAATCCACCAACTTGACTGAGATTACAATTGCGGTCCATGCATCCAGATGCCCGGATTACCTGAACATGCTTGATGAACTCACATCTGGGTATTTAATCCACACAGCTGAGAGTATGAATGGGCACTTTAAGTGAAACAATGCTACTTACCACGTACATACCCAGCTGTCTACTGTACCAACCACAGAACGTGTCATTTTTAAAGAGTTCCAAGTTTTGTGGCCTACCTATCACGTTCCATACATAGTCACTGTACCCTCATGGTGTAAAGTTATAGCATCTTGGATAGTATCATACTTTAAAAATTCCCACTCCCATTGTTGACGTCCCTCTATATATTTAGCGTACACACGACTTTCCACTATGACGTCTAATGTGCCATTCGATCTAAGCCTGATGCTGAATTGGCTGGTCCATTGTAAGCATTTGTTCAATATCTGCCATCCTTGCTCTCGCAGTGATACAGGCTTAGGACACTGCTATTTGCCCAGTGTTGATTAGTTGCATGTAGCCTAACTTTCAACTCAGGCAGAAGCATTATATCGGATGCTGGAGATGCAGACCTTTTAATCAGGCTTTGTCGCTCATCCCATTGGTTTCGATTTTATGTGCTACATTCTCCATTTGCTCGGACGAAGGAAAAATGGTAGGTTCTCAGAGAACTATTTAGACCAAAATGAAAAAAAAAACAAGTCCGCATGTCTTCTACCTTTTCTAAACGTTTTTTACAGTTATTTTCTCTCTAAAATTAAAGGTACAACACAGCATACACGCCAAACAAAATGCTGATGTATCCTAGTTATGCTGATTTTTAGTCTCCCTTAGCGTGATAACCGTTATGAAGCTGATCGGTGATGCTCTATAGAGTTAATGAGAGCATTTGGAGTGCCTTCCATAACATCCTCCAAACGAATTAAAACAGTGTTTACTTAAGGTGTGTTATTAAATAAATGTTTGGTTACACTTAGTTCACAGTCATGCACAGTCGCATATTATCCCTCAGTTTCAACAGCCATGATGTACCACATGGTGTAGCTTTCTCTCTATACTGTCTCTCCTTGTAGATTCGAAGAAAAGTTACCCTTCAGTTACTCAGATGATACTGCTCTGGACTGTGCAAATCTAAATTAATAAAGAGCATATTTTACAATATTACTGTGCTAGTATGTGTGTTATCATCTAAGAACTAAAAACAGAATACTATAGAACGTCGAAATGTAACTTACTCTGTGGCCTGAACACAGACTGAAACCAATATACTGCATTAATATTCTCCTATCCACATGGCCTTTTAAAGTATATTAATTTATAACCACGAAAGTCTACGAACTACAAAACTGTAGTTTGTCAGACTCTGCGTGATACGGACATAAACAGTATTTTGCGCAACTGACGTGGCGCCGTATCCCGTTTCTTTGTTGAAACTACCCATAAAACACACATACACACTTCCGGTTATCGCCTTTAGCTACCTGACGTTAAGAACTGCCATTGGTTTCGGTGCGCTAGTTGTTCACTTCGATTTGCGCCATACAACGTATCAGCGATATCATAGGTTTTCCGTGCGAAAATTCCCAGTAGTCATGAAAAATACTGTGTAGCGAACAAGCTCGTTTTCAGTGATTCACCATCAGGCCAAATACATCAAAATCATATCACAAATTTTACAGGGGTGAACGGGGAACGGATGGTTAATGAGGTCAATCAGTTCAATATCACGTTGCAATCAAGTACCCACTTGAACCGTGAGTCTTGACAGGCTAACAGGGTGTGGAGTTGGCCATAGCAGATCCAAAGCCTGAACAAAACGTTTCTGGGCGCACAGAGGTGGATTGTATAGGTGAATTTCAATAGCTTCAGCTGAACTGATTGATCTCAGAGGTTCACCGTTGTTGAATCAGAAATAGGCTTGCACTTCAAATCACACTCTTAGACAAGAATAGGACAACAAAATCCTACATCCGTCGGTTCAGGTAGTTGATTTGACTTTTTGCACCTTTATGTAAACGTCCTCGCCTCGAGATATCAACGATGTAAACAATATTGAGTAAACGCAATCATCATAGATCATGCAGCCCTAATTGTGACCTTCATTCCGTTAACAACCAGACCCAAAGTAATCATTGGGCGATTGTCACCGGCTATTCCGACGCGAAGCCATGAACTCACTTCAGTCTTACTCTGATTCTGATATCAACGTATAAAACTGTACGCCCGACTGTTCCATCTAGACTGATGGCCTGACTTGCTGAGATTGATCCATACCCCTTCGTCGCGTTTGAACTGCATCCTATCCAGAGATAGCAGTATCATTATTAAAATTGGACAGCATGATTTGTTCACTGTAATCGTCCATCTTTTCGCGGAAATCAAAAATGCCAAACTGATTAGTGTGGAACTAGGGAAGTAGATTTTCTGACCGTTTTAGTGTAGGCTGTAGATAACTGAGCCGTTCACTTCACACTGTGTTTTCTCACTCGTTTTCCACCACAATGACAACTATACTGACATAACTGACCGAGGAGAATGAAGAAACACGTCCTCAATAAACCGAGGAGCAGATGTGATAAACAGTCCGATTCAACTCCGTCAAATGACTCAAACCGCATCCATCGATGATCAGATGTTTCCTAGCCATATGCACTCTCCTTAACAACCATTTCTTAAGTGATCACCTAATTTAAAATTCATTATCTTGAGGTCACCCGAGGCGCCGTTTGTAACACGCAATGAGCCAGTCTTCTGAGTACAAGGCTTGATTCTCCATATATCACGATTTTGGCCACTGGCAAAACAATGTGTGTATGAGCTCAGAATTTGCTCCACTCTTTTTTGTCGGTGACGAACGGTCTCCTGCTTTCACCATTCGAATTCACAAGTGAGAAAGATTGTTTCTTACTTAAACACACGTCATCGTCTCCAAAGTTTTTTTCTGTTGTTTCCGACGCGAATGATCTCGTGTATTCAGAAAACGAGAATCGAAGTGCACAAATTAATGGACCAGTTCATAAACCTGTTGACTCACTGTAGCCAGTAAACTATCAGGTTAAGCTATTTTTCTTATATCTCTCAGTGACCACCGATAAATAAACGGTAAAACCTAATGAGAGAACAGTTGGACACCTCCAATGCTAGGAGTACATAAAGCGGGTGCCAAATGCTTCTGAAGATTTGAACAACCCCAAACCGCACAACTTCCCGTCAACGAGAAAAGTGAAGTGTCGCAGGTAGTGGATACTTTGCTTATGGCTTGAAAACAGAGAAAATGTAGATATCAGGACCTCCCAAGATACAATCCGGCTATCCTCGTGGAGTGTATTCTAATAATGTTTAACTCCCCGAATTGGAACTAACAAGATGACTACCTGACATTTTAGCATCCGTTGGTTACAAGCTGCATGTTCGTGTTTTCAAGGACAGCTTCGAACTGAAATCAATCGTAACGCGAACTCTGCAACCAAACTTAAGTATTATCCAATCAAAACATTCAGCTAGTCAGCAACAGTAAAAAAAGACAATATTCGCAAGGTCAAGTAAAATCTGCGATTTCGGCATCGATTAGAATTAATAGGATAGACCCTGTATCCCTTCTGGAGACAATCAGAAAATCTAAGCATTAGTGATTACTGATAAGTAGTAGGGGTTTCGGTTGATTTAGACCGAACACCGCCCATAAATGATTATAGCATTCCAAGATATTTTAGCTATCTCATTTCGAAAAGAAGTGTTAGAATCGAGTCATCTTGTTGCCAGTAGTGTATATCAGATAGAAGAAAATGCCGGGGCTCAAATCCTGGCAGTAAACGGATACGCATCACTGACGAGCTCTACCAAGAACGAAGCCCGAGTATAGTGCTTCTTTCCGAGATGGGCTGATTGCAAGAGCTGCTTACTATTTACAGGTGGTTTCGGCTTAAATCTCTGCTAAGAACTCTGTTGTGCCCAAGGTAAGGACAATAAAACAACGGTCAGCACGGTTGCTCCCGTGAGAACGTGAACTGTGGATCAAATTTAGGTTACAGGGAGCAGCTTCAATTTCAGCGAAACGAATATTTCCATACGAGACTGACTAGAAAGTATGTTTAAACGTTAAATTCGTGTTAACATATAAGTGTTACTTAATTCATAACTAAACACATGTTTTGAAAGTTTGGATATCGAAATAAGCACACTGTTGAACACATGTTCATGAACGTTATATTTTATTCGTGATTGTCGTTTAGCTCACTGCATACGTCTTCCATACTGCATCAACAATGTAGACATTTTCGTCCAATCAGCGCAGGAAGAGTGAGACTGTATTTCATGTTCAAATACTGTCAATAAATAGACAGCACGGCTACGAGGGGACTTACTCAAGTTCGAGAAACCGGCAGATACCATATAAAGCTCACTAGGAAATACTCCAACTTACACTATATAAGCAACAGTTCGACATCCGCCCGTGTGTACTTTATCCAACCACTGAAAAATGCTTACGTTTCAACTCTAACCACTTAAAAACCAAGACCATACACACCACAACTCCATCGAGCCTGTCTTTCTGTAAGTAAGTAAAAGTCACTTCCACGACAAACATGGATGTCGTACCTCTGTCGGCCAAATCAGACTGCGTCTATGGATGTGGGAGTGTCTGCGATTACGTGCACGCCTGCAGCATCGCGAGACATCTGAGAACTCGTACGTGTGAACAACTCCAATGTATTGATGAGTTCCAGGCTGGCAGTGCACCTGCAGAGAACCGGGCACGAAGGAGAGTATCATTTTAGATTCAACACTAGAACAGTCCACGTGGTGGAGACCGTCTAAACACAGATTGAATGCTGATTCACGTACGTAACAGCAAACGTTAGTCAGCCTCCCATCGTCCTGACAAATGCAAGACGCTCCCTCTCCACCTAATTTAGACAACTGATTTCGCTAACTCCGAACTGTATCAGTCTATTTCTGGTTCAAGTCACATAACCGCACCAGTCCGTCTACTTTACTTCACCCTACCATCCAGCTTCCACATTTTTATTCTGGCGCTTACTTGCCTAACGTCATGTCACGATTTGTGCAGTTAAACTAGGCGTGACGTACCATCCCTGCCCCCGTGCGCATAAGCTATACAGTGACTGAAAAATCAAACGATGAGATGCAAACAAAATGTTTCCACACGGATCAATCTTTATACAGTAATCATCCCTTTAAAGATCATCTAGTGGAAAGTACGTTGTAACAACAGCGTTTGGTATATTCAGCCAGGAATTTTGTGTGGCAAATCGCGTCACAGATCTTTGTTAAAAGCAAATAAGAACATCCATGATTTTTGAAGACTTCAGATGTCCGCATAATCCTAGCATTCAAGTCAGATGCCGTACTCGGTGACGTTAATGCAGTCAACTCGTGAGGAGTACAGTTATCAAATAGCAACAGCACCTTTGGTCTTTAATTTATCAGTCTGTTGAGGCCCACCAACCAACCGTGGGACATTTCGTGCGCTACTTCCAATAGTCGTTATTCTTGGGGACCTAATATGGTAGACTACCGTATCACTGCTGACAGTTTTCAGGAAATTAACACAGCCCATAGAATATAGGCCGCCACGTAAATGTTAGCATAAGCCTTAAATTCATTTCATCTTGGAGTACGTCTCAAATAAACAAGGCAGATCTCTCGAGTGATACCCTTTGGATGTTGTTCACCTTGTTAACGATTTGTCGACGACTTTTGATCTTCAATATTCTATGGCAGAGAGGTGGTTTGTCTCTCCCTTGAAAGGCACAATTATCAAGACAGGTAACTTTCATAAGTGCCCAAATCGGCTTCGTTTTGCACTTTTTTTAAAACCAATCTAAGCATAAAATCCACCCAATTATTCATGTTAAGTGGCACGCTAGTGACGCACTGAAATAGAACCTTCCGATTTATCCAGAACAGCCAAATTGTGGGAAGCCCTCGCTCGTGTTGTTTCCCACCTTCAAATTATGTTTTGGAAACAAATCAACCAATGATGGTTGCCTACGTCCAATATGCATCGCTTTTACGTGAATTCTTACGGTATTACTTCTCTTTTGTACTTTCACTCTGTGCAATACAATGCACCGGGGCTTATCTGAAGACCACTTCCAACCAACAATTAAACTGCCGTTGGCGGAAATTATACGGTCTAAATTTATAACCGGGGGGGGGAAGAAAATTAAAGGATTATCACAATGTGAACCACATTCTTGAAGCAATATTACGTGCAGCACGTATTCCCACGACCGTTGCTGTAACACTAGTTGAGTACAGGTTATATGCGCGAGCGACTGAATCTTATTGGAAACGGACCCAGCTAACAAAAACCAGGCCAATCGAACATCAGCTCAGCAAACTGAGAGTGTCCCAGAACCGAATAGTTTCCGATTCAAAACAAAACCCGAGCCATAACAATAGAAGACTGGCAAGTTTGCATGTTGAACAAAAAACTGTAGCCCTTAGACTTTTTACCTTAAACATGACTGGCTCGACCAAGAACAGTAAACTAGACAGTCCTCAATATTCGGCATGTCACCTTACAATCAACAGCATCGTGACGTAAAATAGACATACCTCAAGTCCTCCAGACGAAACAAGCCGTTTTGTTCAATCACAATGGTATAACTGTAACCAGTGATTAGCATTCGGTAACCCAGCCAACCTATGACGCAAACTTTTAAACAATGAGTGAAAATAAACAGACGAGGACAAAAAGAGGAGAGATGAATTTTAGCTGTACAGTGCGTTTATTTATTAATCCGTGGAAAAGTACACAAAAGTAGTGTTAATGTGCACGGACCGTTTCGAACTGAAAGATGGGGGCTGATGTATCGGTTTCCTTGGCAACAACTCGATATTTCTTTTTGGAATTTTTCTGTAAACGGAGAAGAATGAGAATTCAAAACAAATACGATGTTGAACCTGTTAGCAAGTAGTTGAAAAACCATGTGATAGGTCATTTTAGAAAAGTAGGTAGTGTACTTGTATGATTATAGAAATGAAGGACACAAATGTCATCGTGTGGGCTTAGAGACGAGCAGACTTATTGACATTTGGAACAACCGACCGCATTTGGAACTGTGAAAAGTCAGCTGTTAATGAAAAGTTAAAATTGTGGTTCGTGTGTCACATTAGAGTTAACGACGGCTAATTGAAGTCAAAACCGTAAATTGCTTTGTTATTTGACAGAATTGTTTGCAAAAGAAGAGTAAGTAGATTAGCAGAGCAGTGAAAGCCACAAACAGTCTTGCAGAAGCCGTCTTACTCCCAGTTGTAATTCGGTCGTTTATTTGCAACATACAAGAACCGAGATGTTAACCATATGGGTCTAAGAATATGGGTTTCTATTAAGTAAGTTTCATCTTCCAATTCTCCTTTAACTCTAAGATGCACGATGGTTGCATGGCAATTAGGCATCAGCAACAATCACTGACATAGTACAATAATTGAGGATGATGGATGCTAACAGAAACAATGAGAGGCGTTGAAAGTTCGGGCGATAAGAAACAGTGACTCACTTACGTGAGCTGAACACTGTCATAACGTTTACATATAATATACATAAGGCACAAATGGAGGAAGAATTAAAAAAATGATGGAGGCCCATTAATTGGAAATAGCCTGACAGAAACAGGATCGCCACTGACTGCAATGCACTGTATGCTCGAGAACGTTTTTAATCAGGGATATGGACGGTCGCACAGTCTCTAACCTGGTAAGCGGTGTTTCCCAACCATGCTCGCTGATACGATCAAGACGTCCGTGCTCTTGATCATGGTATCGCTCAGTATGTGTGATTTATCCTAACCGTTATCAGCGACATTGAACAAAGCATAGTACACTGGACGCTCCGCTGACATATGCAACATATAACCTAAACAGCGTAAACTAAAGACGTAATCTCACTAACTCATTGTCGACAACCAAAGTATCCGTGCACCAAGGGAAACAGCACACAATTATTCTGTGATGAAAATGCCTTCCTCAACATTTAGTTTGCTACGTCAAGTCAACTTGGCGATCATTAATCAGACTTTTCGCGAATGATTTAGTTATTGACGATAAGTCGATGCTTGCTACCAATAGGTGTCATACCAATGATGATCCAGTTCTGACGCATCAGCACATACTCCATTTTCGTAAGGGACCGTATGACCATTAATCTGTTCTGTTCAGTTGGATCTTTCCACTGCTGTTGTACAAACGCTTGTTACAACTTCAATTTCCAGTTAATCCCTTTAAATCTGTGAGCGGATAACAATCGAATATAAGATAAAACCAAATGGTCACTTTAAAATAAGCCAGCATTTGGTGGAGTAGCGTCACTGACAGTATAAAACGATATAATCCATTTGCGTCCGTGGCAAACTTTTGGCATTCCTCTCACCGAAACGCAGAAGTCAAGCCCCCAAGATGAGCACAAATGGAGCGGTAGGACACCAGGCATATCACCTAGCCGACTCTCCACCACAATTGCGAATACATCACACCAGCAAGCATAATTATGTCCAGATGTTTAGCTTCTCTCGGGGGACCCAAGACAGCGTCAAAGAGCGTAATTTTACCAACAGCTGTTGCTGGTTTGATCATATGCAGATATGACAAACATCAGAATGGTTTATCGACAAACCGTGGCGAACGCTCTCAGTTGACGATACAGAAATGACATTAAGCAGATAAACCCTACGTTGCTTTGCAGTCTAGCCCAATCCTCATTTCATTAGATTCACTTTCGTTACCAGCGGAGATCACATAAAGAAACCGCCGACCCAAAGATGGGGCCAGGACCGTAAACGAGCGCTTCGGCAACATTACACAAGCCCAACAAGGCATTCGTCAGAACAGGTGGATCCAGTATAATAACTTCCCGGTCATTTAAGTCATGGAAGTGAAAGGACTTGTAAAACATGGAGCGAATTTACGGGACGTATTTACTGGACCGACAAGCAGGTTGAAAAGATACGGAGTAGGCTTCTGATAGGTGAACACTGCGAACAGATAACGAGTTAAAACACAACCATGCCGGATGTACAGCTGTTTTACTGGAAAATCTATATACAACAGGTGGAGCAGTTGGAAAACAACGAAATCCCACGGGGTAAAATGAAACAAGAAAGATATGTTCACAACGCCTCACCATGTGGATTTCGGAACAACAAGAATTTGCATGTTAGTGATTTTAACGCACGTAGAGTATTCGCAGCATGGGATTGTGTACACTCGAACAATAATTTCCGCCTGAGATGTACTCTGAGCGCAGTCGAGGTACTTACACGAATACCAGAAATATCTGAATCGCGAAAGTAACAAATACTACAGAATTGGTTAGCTGCTGTTGTGAAAAAAACTTACATCTTGTGTACACAACCTTTTTGAATAGCCGACGGAATTTAACAACCAGTGATCCATAGGTAACAAGAGATAAGTAGGTAAAGCTTCCGGAGCCCCTTGTATCCCAAACGTTAGAGGCGGTTTGGCGGCCGGACAAACGCCGAGTTATGGCACATGATTGCCTCATCATTATAATTTGAGGTCCTAAAGTTGATACGCCGTCAAACCACCCAATGTGCTGTAGTCATCATTCTCACAACAAGACCGTCAGTGAGCTGACTAAACACTGGTCCACAAATACAAGTAATGAACAAAAGTACAGACGCCATGAGTTGAACAGAAGCTCTGTTAATGAGTCTGTCAGATATTTATGTGGTCCTCAACTCTTGCAGTTAACCATGAAGACCATGAGTAGACACCTGGTAAATTCACAAAATTTCGATGTTCCATGCAAAACACAGTAGGCGTACCGCAGATTACTGCTCCGCACAAGTTTCTAGTCACATCTAGTTACAACTGGGATAATTCCTAACAGATGCTGTCGGTGCCACATACGGTTTTACTTGAGGTTACTGGTGTACTCAGGTCAACAAACATTCGGCTTTGTATGCCTTGTTGCTGACAACAGTGAGGCGTTTTTCAAAAATTAAGAAATACTTGTCCTTGACAAACATTAACCCGTTTTGTTTAAGATGGTAAAGATTCCTCCTTTGCACCAACATGCGCTAAATTAAAGTATATGTAAGCTGCGCATTGCCAGGTCGGTCAATTCATGGACAGAGAGACTTTCCTTAAAGTACGAGAATAAACCTGTTAAACCCATCCTCAAGACTGAAAATTAACATGATTTCGCCAGCGAACGCCTGAAAGGTCTCACTATCACTATTTGCACAATGAAGGGGTCATTAAGGTGCTTAATATTCAAACTCTTCTTACGGAACCATCTATTATTCAAGGCGGCATGACCATCGTTCAGGCCAGTTTGAAGTTGCAAACACGCTTATCTTTATGAGCCTCCTCCGAGCTCACTGAACCTTCCGACTGGCTACCACGTAGTTTTCTTACTCGGAAACCCGATACGGATTGCACTGTAGAACAACTCTTGCAAAAGAACAGAATTTCCTTGTAACGATGCAACTTTAAGGACTGGGGTCGGCTGTGACCTCCTATTCGTCCCTGATTTCCGCAAGTCTTCAAAAGGGTAGCCGCTCGGTTCAACACCATTACCGTGCAGATGGCCGTTATTTATGCTTGACGCAGGTAGACGCTGATGAAATGACCAGGAACCCCCCCCGTAACTGATACTAAATGAACAATGAGACTGAGAATATTTTGGAATGCATAATGCACAAAAAGTAACAGAAATCCCGAAAAGTGACAAAGAAAAACAGATAAGTGAACGTTACCTGATTTACATTTCGCTTACAATCATGAAATGGGTTCATAAGGGACATGCAAATGAGTGTGGTGAGGGGAACTTTCTCACATGCAGATGAACAGATTTCAAACGCCATAAAACTGCAACAAGACCACTGATTGAACATACCAATCAGACGGTGTACAGAAGGGGTAGACTTGGTATCCAACAGTTTTATGGGGTTGTCCTTTACCGCAGGATTCGCAGAAGAGCTACTTATCCTACTGATTGACAACAGGCGAAGAGAGTATAAAAAAATGCTTCAGAAACTCCAACTTCGGTTTCCAATTTGCTAACAGTTCTGTTCTTACCACGTTATCGATCACCGAAACGACCTAACTTCGGAGGTCGTAAGTTGAAAAACAAAGGTTCACTTTAAATCACTACCAGATAACCAATCACGTAAAATGCGGTTAGATTTGTAAGTGTTCTTGGTGCTTGTTGTACTCCCAAAAAGTGGTGCCACGTCCCTATTTCAAAAAACCCAACTGCGTCCGAGACAGTTGGGAGTCCAGCCACGAACCCAAACATTAAAGAATTTAGACGACGACAAGCTATCAGATGAACGTTAGGGGCACACTTACCAATAACGTTTGTTTAGCCTCCCGTTTCTTTAACATAAGTTTTAAGGCCTCCGCGCGTTTAAGACGCTGTTCAAGTTCGCTGTATGCTTCAAGTTGAGCATCCAAGACGGATGTATCGCTTGGAGGTAGGATATACGCCCCAGATCTGATTGAGGACCGAATTTTCACTGCTTCCGATGTGGATTCTGCGAAAAAGACGTGCTTTGGTGCAGTATGTCCACGGTATAAATTCGGGTCGCCATGTATTAAGTTGGTGGAAGACTCTAATCGGCGAATTTTTGCTAACTCCTTTTGAAGCTCAAACCTCAACTGCAGCACACTCATGGATAAAGCTGATTTCATTGACGAATCGGAATATTTCACTCCAGCATCTAGGGGAATATGACCACGCTCGGCCTAACATACAGATAAACGTTTGACGATATACGTACATCAAACATGGAATTGTGCATATTGAAGTAAAATTCGTCATCGTTTTTCGTGAGTGCAAGTCTTCGGTATTCCTTCAGTTTCTGTGCTTTTTTTTCCTTGTCTCTGAATCAAACTTGTGGAACTGAAAATGCTAAAACCTTGCTCTTAAAATGAAGTCTTTCTTCTTAGGCAGATGTCCTAAATGTCGCCGGCTTTCTGGCTAAAACAATTAACGATTTCCAAAGGCAGTCACACCTGTGATCGCTCTTTGTGTGTTCGCGAGTATCGCTTCTGAACATTCTTGAAAGAAGCAAACGGCATGCCGCAATTGCAGTCGGAAGCATATATTCGTACAGCGGATCGGAAACCTCTAGGTCAATGAGCCACCAATCAGTTCAATTAGTTCAGTAGGTTTATAGCAGACTCAGAACGCATTTGTCTTGTAGATCACTTACCTCTCGATCTTGTGGACAGCAGCGCAAGTTCGAATGTCGGTCTGCTGGCGTGCTACCGGAGCAAAATTGAGCAAATAATAACTGTTTTGGAGTCTGTGAGTTTCGTAATTAGGATCAGTAGGAGAGCCAGTAGGTCAAAAAATCAGTGGGCTGGTAGCTGGAGTATGAACTACTTTGCTGGCATTAATTAAGGATTCAGTTAGGGACAAATTGTGGTTGTTTTGGGATATTTTTTTTTTCACCGATAGTTTGTTGGTTGGTGACAACGTATTTAGTCGCCTATGCGCCAGTATACTCCCTATTTATATAGCACACAAAGTGCAAAACAATCAGACTACATTAAAATTGATGAGGTATTTGTTGCACATATGAACGTGTTGTTTATTTAGCCGAACTGTGACCGTTTCAATTATTCACGTGCGCCTTGTTCGAATTCGTACCCTGTTGTAATTTTCTATTGTTTGTGAGGCTCGCCAACCTTGGGATTATGTTTGATCGCCACCATGATAGCGCTGAAGTAAGAAATCAGTATCTTTGTTAAACCATTGGTGGCTTTCTGAAGTGCTAGCCAGTCGCTCCACCATTTATGGAAATGCGATCATTGAGTTTCCCCGCCCGACTGTGCGAAGATATCTGTCGGAGTAGTCGGCACAGCAGGGAATGATTTTGTAATTGTCATTTTGACGATTATCTGACAGCCTGTCGTTACGTTAAAAAGGTGAAGATAACATCAGTTTTAGATTCGTGAAATGTAGCAATAATGTAACGTATATCGAACACAGAAACTGTTCTATCTAAAGAATTGAGTCCGGAAGCAGGGCGAGATGACGTGAACAAGTGGATACGCCGTTGGTTCTGCGACGCCCGTGATTGTAGAGGAAAGCATCCATTGAGGAAACCGAAGATAACGATGAAGGTAAGCATCTAATGGGGTAATAAGAGTGAGGTGGAGTTTGGAAGCAATAAGAGTAATGTGATTTGGATAGTTCTGAATCTCACCCCCTTAAAATGTGCCACCTATGGGTATGTCGTGCGTTTTCACACGGAGTTGATTTTAAACGGCGTTCACTTGTGGAAACCACAAGTCTTAAGCAACTGTGTTATCATGTTGCCTGAGGCTGTAAGTTCAAGAGTTAAGTACCATTTATTGTTTGCATATTGTTTTACTTCATTTCGGTCACTTTCGTTTTGTTTATTTTTTCCAGGAGACAGAATCACATACGGAAGCATGAGACGTACTGTAATAAACTTCCCCCTCTTCACTTATGATGGGTTTTTCCATTCAGTGTGTCTCAGCGTGAGGACAGTATATGACGTTTAGGTAGCACTTGCAAGATGAAATACGTACGTTGTTTCGGAGTTGGTTATGTAGTATTTAGTTGCTTCAGGTTAAAGGTGAGATGAACTATGTCGTCTCAGGTTAACTTAGTTTTGTATTAGGTCCCTTCGTGATAAGTTAGAGGAAATTAGGTCGTTTCGGGATAATTTAGGGATAGACTGGGTAATTTAGGATTAGGTCAGGTCAAAATTGGGGTTCTAGAAATGGATCATTCAGAAAATTAGTGCGTTACGCTCTTTAGGGCTAAATAAAAGAACGTGTCCAAAGTCTTTAACAAATCCCTTAATGATCTCCGGATTGGTCCATTAAACGGAATCAGAGATTTGCCCTAATTTACCCTTAATTGTGTTAGCAGGGTGGCGGCCTTAGGGAGTTTTGTATCGCAGTAAGTAGAACCAAACAGCCAGATAATGCATAAACGCGAAAAACATGCAGTATCTGAGCTTAAAAAATGGTAATCAAGGCGAGATTTTAAACTGGAAATTGCGTTGGCAAATATTTCCTGCCCAGGAACAGCAGTCAATACTTTAAGGACGCGCACTGGGAGGAAGTTACGCATACACTTCAGTTGGTCATGTTGTATGTCATATGCCAGAGGGTGGCCCTCCGGTCTGTTCGTTCAGGCCAGATTAGTCTCTTGTTTGTACGGACGACCAAGTGTTTTGATAACCGAGACTGGGTGGGTAAGGTTCCCGTTAATCCGGCAGGACTATAGTGAGCAAATATTCAATTCACTAAAGCGTGCGTCATACAGCTTATCCCTTAACCCGCTTAAGGCTCTGGAGAGACGCCGCTGAACATTTTTGAGGAGTGAATTGTCCATCTGAAATAAAGGAGGCGAAATAATCCGTCTGTGTTGTCATCGAAACACAAAAGCAAGACGAGAGGCTCCGAAATGTCCGAAGAGTTGCTTGGGTGGAGTAAAAGTGTTGCTAGTCTTTCTTACATTTGCACTCTTAGCGAGGGAGCTCGGCAGACAAGGCGAAGTGGTCATCCCCAGCTTCTTCTCTACGAGAACTGACTGAAGAAAATTGTCAATCAACTACTAGACAGTATTCGATTTCCTGGTGTTTACCTCAAGCCTGTTCGTCTGAAGCCGGCTAGGCAAGACGTTCAGGTCATTTAGAAGAATAGAGTTGACATTGGGCTCATCAACTGACCGTCAGATTTCACCGTCTTCTACAAGTATTAGCGGCGAAGACTACACAGCGGGGGAAAGATAATTTTTGAAGACAAGGGACAAAGATCAAGGATAGAACTCTGAGGCTCACCACTGGAATTGCCATGGCAGATGGAGTACCCACCGTTGGCGCGTACGAGATGGAATATGAGATAGGATTGATCCAATCATTTAGGGAGGTCACCTTGTAGTTCATATTAGTGAAGCTTGTCAAACAATTCCGAGTGGTTCACCCTACCAGTTACATTGGCAAAATCAACATAAACACCCATAACGCCGTCACCCTGGTCACCAGATTTCGTCCACTGTCCAGCATCACATTCGTCGTGCAAGAAGACTCCTACTGGAACCATACTGCATACCGGTGAAAAAGTTGCGAGAAGATAAGCACTTGTGGATCGAGTGGCACATAAGCACCTTCAATAAATTTGAAACAAAGGATGGCATAGCCATTAGGCAAAAATAACCATAGCAGTTGTGCCTGCCACCCCTAAAGGTCAGAGCAGCGTTAACGAGTTTCCAACGTTTGGGTACCGAGTCAATTGAAATTAACTTCGTGAGTAACAGGACAAGTGGTTTAGCTAGCCGCGCGGCAGTTTCACGCGATGCACTGAGTAGATTAGAGCCAGGAACAGGGGGGCCATTCTTAGGGAGCAAGAGATTTATAAGAACAACCGCAGATGATGTTATAATTGACAGTGTTGTCTGAGTGAAAATATCGACGTAAAAGTCTCATAAAACCTTCACAGCCCCCACATGAGAGGCCATGTGTCCTGTTGGACTTAAGAACTATGATCTCCAGACTTTGCTTTCAGGGTTGAAGTTGTATATCGAATAGGTCTTTCTGGTCATTGACGAATCGTGCGGTCGGCCATTGTTAACGATGCAAGCGGTTCTGACAGATAAGCGAGATCCATCTGTTTGGGGGTTGCGCAAAAGCACTGCGATTATTCCGTCACTGAGATTTTCGATGACGTTCTCATGCATTTCGGCTCTAAAAATATGCTCGAGTGTTCGAAGACGAATTTGACATCGTGGTCTGTTGTGCTTCTCAGTCTGCAATAGTGTAGACTACTCAACCGCTACAAAGAGAACATGTGTGAACCTAGCGCACACTCCAAGAACTAACTGGGATAGGTTACTTTTGCCCCAAGCATGAACGGCTATATAGAAGTGCATCGTATCTACATTCCTACGGTTACTGGTGGCATGATAGACTAGTATAGTCCTACGGTTGACAACATTGCATGATTGCTTGGCCTGAGAAGGGTAAGGGCTGTTGGGTTGTTGATCATAAGGTTCTAACTGGGAAGAACATAATGGGGACGCGGGGAGGTATGATCATCCCGCCAGCGTGTGAAACCTGAGACAGATTCATTTGAAATGAAGGCCTTAATTAAGCGAGAGAAACGTGCTACTTAGGAGCCTTCAGGATGCATGTACCGGAACGCGGGGATGTTTAGTTTTGGAAACCTAACGTCACCCATGAACGGGAGTTGAGAGAAGCCTAGAAAGATGATGGTTCCTAATCCCGTTAAGATTAGTTCGTCTTTCATGTGATCAATAGACGCAGGTATGTATTGCACTACACTCAACCGAAGGTCAGCATCAATAGTGTGAATGGTGCGCCAAACTGTTTCAGGAGTCAATGGATTTTGGAATGTCACAATGAATTGTTTGAAATGAGGCGTCTATATGACCGGCTGCCCTGCTGTTATTATCTTCTGCTCTATCTGCTCGAAATAGCAACATACCATTGCCTCCAACTTCAAAATCCAAAGGAATGACGTCACGCCAAGACTCAGCTACTGTTCTTACCACGGGATTTACAGTGAAGCGAAAGTCAAGAAGTTTAGGATTTCACTGAAAGAAAACGGATAAGGTCGTATGAAGGCACTCAACAGCGTTAAGAATAAGGATGTAAGTGCAGGGTGAGCGATGAAGACTATGCCAGTCTTCTGCAGTGTGGCTGAGAAAACTGGCGTCAATCTCTTCAACTTCGGTTGATAACTACCTTTTTGTACCGCGAAATCAACCAAGGATATCACGAAGTGGCCAGCGTGGACACGATTGTCAGATTACAATTTCTCACATTCTCCCCTAGATCGATCAAGATGAAGAGGTATAACACCGGACGTGAGACGACATCTGCAACGAAGACGCTCTAGAACATGTGCTTCCATGCCTTGAAAAGTAACAGAAATCTGAAGGAGCGGTGGGTGATATCTATCAAATGAAGGGTTTATAATAATAATAACAATAAATAATAATAATAATAATAATAATAATAATAATAATAATAATAATAATAATAATAATAATAATACATATGCCTCAATGCACCTATAGCAACCACGCTCGGATGAGCTCGATTACTGCGAACAATCACAGGCGACACAAAAATAGATGATAATGTGATAGGAAATATGCGATATCTGTCAGCGAGGGAGGTATGATTGGGAAAAACGAACTGCAACTTATAAAACTTTGACGCATTCGCCGGGAATAAAATAGTTCGCATGTTCCCAGGTTTCAATCCAAAGTATGTGAGGCTAAATTAATCTACCATTTCCAAGGTTATTTATCAGTCGATTTTTCAAATGCTCCAAGGTCACATCGGAAATTACATCCAGATGCATGCCCAAAAGACTTCACCGTTACCTGACGTCAACAGCTTCGAGGAAACGTAAAAAATAAACCGACTTGAACGAGGGAAGAAGGGAAACGACAGTCCGCTAAGTATGCTGGTCAGCCCAAATATTACATTTTTCGACAATCTGGGCAGTGCGTGCACAGGGTAGAGTTTCATACAGCATTCTGTACTTCATAGTTTTCGTCGTTATTCACAATTTTTTCCTTCCTCAAATTCACATCTACACCCGCCGTATAAACTACGTGGATCTAACAAATGAATAAACACTAACAAACATTTCACCTCCACGGTCTCGAACCCTTCTTATAGCGACCACCATAAATGATATTTTTGATTGTCGCATTCACTTGTACACTTTTGATGATTTTGGGCTTCCACGTACCTCTGTTTTAGTCAAGCTATCCTTGTAATATCTAACCCAGGGCCACGAACACAACTGGTTCCGTGCCTTGCTGGCTTGAGTTGCCTTCTCTGTACGTTCAACTTTCCGGGGTCGGTACATATGGGTCAATGCGCTGATTCCTTGCTTTTCATTTTTGGTTGGTTTCGATGGTCAATACTGACTGGGTGTTACTGTTTGATCGGTTTCAACATGCGTTCTCTCCACGTTTCTTGTCGCTTGTGAACTGATTTTTGAAGATTTAAGTGTTACTGGAATCAGCCGCCAATTTCAGCACATTTCTCGTTTCATCTATTGTCGAAATTCTCTTCGCTATGACCTCAAAATCACCTGGAAGCAACACGACACATCGTATCCACTGGATGTTTCATTCGGTGCAATGAAACTCTGGACCAACGCGCCTTTACGAGCTTTCATGAGTCAACTGCTTTAATTTTCATTACATTTTGACGTTCTATTCACACCCAAGTTTTATATAATGTTTAGATCCACTAGATCCACTGCAACTATAACACACGAACAGAATAATGTTGATTTTTCAAAGGGTTCGTGGGCAAGTAATAGAACGAATTAAGGTGTGTGTAAATGCTGTAGATAAGACAAACAACCGGCCTTCATGGGGAGCCTGACAGCGGGAACAGGCAAAATTCTTCCCAAAATCACAAGTCAAATTGTGCATAGAGTCGTGATGATCTTCGTCTGTCGTTTGCTTGCTGCATGCGATTGCGTTTGTTTATTTGCATGTTCGTTTAATTGTGCGTGCCAGTGGCGCCTTACACACACTTCCGGCTTGCTCGCGCGCTCAACGGTCAGCTCCTTAATCTCCCTAGCCACCTTTACTTACCGGTGTCGTTTAGCGTTGATTGGGACCATTTGTGATTATCGTATAACATACGTTCGGTTTCCCGAAATTATGTGTACTCTTAGCTGGCGCCTGGTTTTCATTGCGTAGGTCTGAGAAAGCGGGCATGTGCGTAGTATGCAGCCGACGGTTAAATGTACCTAGGCAACACTCAAAAATATCGCCAGAGGATACAAAAGTTTGATAGGCACTGTGCTTGGTAGCTCAAGACGGCTGTTTAAACCCTATTCAGAAAGCTGAATGTTAATGCTAGATCTGTGTTAACTCGGTAGATAATTCCAAGTATAAATACGGTCTTTCAGTAGAGGAATCTGCATGTATTATCTACCGAGCTAGCAGGGATGGAGTAGTGGAATTTTTATGTTTTAGACTACAGGGAGAGCTGCGTTGTAATTGAGCGGCAAACTATGTAGTGATGGCTTCCTGATGTAACATTTTATACAGGAGCGCAAGCTTCAACTTCTGTTTTCCCATCCGGGGTGGATCAACACTAGGCTTTTGATAACCTTCTCCACGAGCAAATGTAGACGAAAGATGCATTGAACCGAACTTTCACACTCCCCAGTAAAAGTGAACAGGTCATGAATTTCCAGGGGTGTGGCCAGGCTCGTCCATGCTGGAGTCCAAATTGCCTCTGGTGAGAACGATTCGAGATTAATCAAAATTCAATGGTTGAGTCATCAGCATTTTACATATCCGTTGTTCAGCCTAAAGTATATATCGGAAACCTCCGTCACTTGGGTAAATACTCAGGTCGAAGGTCTTTTCTGTATGTGGTTAGCATGCTCTGGTACGACCCGTGCTGGTCGCAGCTTCCTAGGATGCAAGGAACTACGAAGTCTTGCTAATCGAGTAACGGGGACGGGACAAAACGGTTCTAATCCCACTTTTTCGTCTAAACCTCACCGGAGCTCACGGTATCACGTATTAAGGTAACTTAGACAAACATCGATATGTTCCAGGAGGTACTGACTGACCACAGGGTCTTCACGAGCAATCGGGGCTCGTTGTATGTGACACAATGGCACTGAAACTTTTGCGGTTTGCAGACGATATGGTGCTACTGGCAGCGGATGCATGCGACAAGTTGTCTGTATTAAGTCCGCAACTGATTACTAGTTTTAGTGACTAGTTTGAAGGCACAGAATGATCAATAATGCAAGTTGCGCAAATTCATTCAAGAATACAATGTTTGTCGTATGTTAGGGATGGGTTTGAAGTGATTTCCGTGCGACGGTCTTCTGGCAGGCTCTTTGAAGGTTTGGCAAATATATTCGAGTGTTTTAAAGCGTATGGACAGTGAAAAGGTACACAGACAGTAAGTTGCTTCAGAAACTCACCCCGAATTGTCTGAGATCTCCTGAGGCATACGCCAAACCCCTTTTGAGAATCGATTAGATGTAATCTAAGGATCTGTGCTTTCAAGTCGTAATCGACACCTGGTGGATTATTTCAGTCCAGTCAATGCCTGGTCCACGCGCGAGTGCCCTAGCAGAGGTAATTACCAAACTTTCAGAGACCATGGCCACTCGGGATGATCTGGGTGCCTTGGTGTTTGCCAAGTAAGCTGGCTGCAAAAGGCGTGCGGTAGTACCAGCTCCAATGTCCCCGGAGAGTCCTAATTTGACGGCAGCCAGGTTGACTTGTTGCATGCATACCCTTCAAACTAAAGAATGCCGTGTATCATGTCGGAGTAAGGTCAAGGGAAGTGGGTTTGTGAGTTTCAGTATTTTGCTTTTATCATTTAGCCAAATGGAGGCGGGTTAAACAGCCGAGGGGGGCATTGAAGACGTTGTGTGGTAAACCAAGATTAAGAACCTTCTAGCACAAGTAAATAAAAGACGGATGCTGGTCAACTGGTAAACATGAGCTCACATTTTGATGCAGGCTGTGTGATTTCACTAGAAAATCGAGCCCAGGGATATTGCACCTGAAATGAACTTTGAGCATGCCTAAACCAAGCCCGATTAGCATTCAATGTGCACATGAATTGCGCGAATTCGTCAACTCCCACGTGGGTTGTGCTTCGGTCCCCTATGGGCACTATCCATCCTTGACACCTGTAGGCAGCAATGCACATGCATTTATAAGCTCATAATTGAGAGAAGCTCAATGCACGTATCTTCACTCGCTCGTCGTGCCAATTTGCACGGATATAAAAAAAGATGACTTGAAGATTTAGGAGGTGTGTCTCGGTAATAGGGAATATGGAAAGGTACCACAAATTACACACAAACACTATGACCGCTGACCCAAAATTCCCTGCAAAGCAACGACATTGAATGCAAACAGAGGCACCAGGGCGAGGCTCAGCAGTGGGTGTCTTGCATGTGCGCTAGTTCACTCCTTAGCTACTTGGAGAAGCCATATGTGATACTTGAGAAGAACAATCACGTGGATACTTTCTAACAGTTGTAAACATTAAGAGAGCAAAAACTGTAACCACATATTGGTGTCATATTACAGCAAATGTGTCATATCAGAACAAAAGTGGCCAGCAAAAAGTGATCGGAATAGCTTCGGCGTCATATGCGGTAAACCTGCCGCAAATGTTGGAGGCGGGAAATATAAGGATTAGCTTCACTTGTATCTAATCAATGTTGTATTAAGTTGGTCCTGCCAGTCTCACCCTCCTCTCACACGAATACATCTTGAACTTCTGTAAGAGTCGCCCTAACTCTGTCATTAGGGATGCTAACTGTGAGCAGGGCTCTGACGGCAGCAACTGTTTTACGGCATCAGCCATAATGCTTATGCTTTGGCAAGCAGAGTTACAAAATGGGATGGTCTCGGTATTGCATTCCAATGACCAATATGGTATGTCTACCTTACCCTGTAGTGTTGTCGGGAAATCAGTTCTCAAAATGACATCTTAGGAAAGATTTTCAGCTACCAACATCCGGTGTTCGTGTTCTTCCTCACCCTATGTAACAGGGACATTCAACCAACCGACTAATCGAATGTCGGTACCGTTAGCAGCAACTAGTCAGACGCTCGAGTTTTGCATTGGTAAAACGTGACTTGGTACCCTGTGTCTACTTATTAAGCAAAATGCAGCATCACTGTCTACCAGCAAAACGGATGGTGCGGGTCACAACAATCCAAAAACAGTAGGATAGTAATTTATACGGCACTGAATCGAACGGGTACACAAACTGTCCAGCAAAGGAGTTCAAAATGGGGCAACTAAGCACGTGTTCACAAACAGCCACCAGATAACGGGAAGTGACCTCATTAAAACAATCGGGTACAGATGAAGATGTGAACGTATCAACAACACCAAGGTGGAAGTTTTAACAGATAGGCAATGATAGTTGTAAGAAGGAAAAAGTGAACAGTTTATGTTCAATTATGGTACAAAATTCGTGATGATCGTTTGCTGCATGTAGCAAAGAAATGAGAGCAGATTAAGGATAGGACTTCTACAACCAAACCAAACACACCTTTACAGGTTGATTGTTTCAAATCATAGCAGACAAAAGACGAGAAACATACTAGACGAACTTCAACAAATCCAACCCCGGGCCCCGAAAGCCACTTGGGCTTTCTATACAAACCTCCGAAGACCATCGGTGGATAGAGCATAAGGAACTCGAAAGCCACTGTTGACATACCAGACTTAACTTCTGGCGTACCATTCCATAAGACACAGTAACCCAACATCACGCCTTACAACGCCCTGTTGTATTTCCACAAATACTTGTCTTACATGGTTATCTGATCCTGGGGACGCATTGGTTACTGTGGATTTCGGCCAAACACCCCGAGGAGCTGGTGTGTGACAAAGGAGCACGACGTCTCCTACCTGCAAGTCACGTGAGACAGTAAACCACTTGCGAAGTGCTTGCAATCCACGCAGGTATTTACGTCGCCACTGCTTCCAAAATAAGCAAGCGGGATGTTAAGCTTGCCTCCAACCCTCAGTATGACGGTCTGATAATGTAACTTCGTCATTCAGAAGACCCGAATTCGACCGAAGAAATAACAGATCATTCGGCCTGAGCATCTTTTGATTTTGAGAATCATCGTGGATAGGCACGAGCGGACGGCTGTTGATTATCTGTTCTGCCACTACAATGTAACTGAGCAGCGTGTGATCATTTATAACCTGCTGGTGAGTGACTGAGGTAAGTACTCGCCGGACGGTTCTTATGATTCTCGCCCATACCCCACCTCTATGGCTGGCTTCAGGTGGATTGAAGTGCCAGTCAATCTTATGAACTAGTGAGCCAACAGCAATCTTTCTTTGAACCAAAACTTCAAGGCTCTTCTTTAATTCTGAAACCGCCCCTAAAAAGTTGGTACCGTTGTCGCTATATATGGCATCCGGAGCACCTGATCTACCCACAAATCTACTAAGTATAATCAAGAACGAACTAGTTGACAGTGAGTAGGCAACTTCCAAATGGATAGCCCGAGTCTGAAAACAAGTAAATTCACATCCGTAACGCTTGCGTTCGCTTCTACCTATCTTGACTTTGAACGGACCAACGTAGTCCACTCCCGCATACCGGAATGGATACTCATCAGCACTCACTCTTTTATCGGTATTGGACCCATCAGCTGCTCACACGGTTTACAAAAAGTAATTTGCACCTATAACACTTGTTAACCACGCGCCTGGCAGTTGCCATCCCCTTTAACAACTAGGATTTCGCCCAACTGGACGCAGACACATGTATGGCACCTATGTGACCCCCACCTCGCGGTAATGTTTAAGTATAAATTCTGTGACTGTGCCCTGCGACGGTGAAACAACAGGTTCTACATCGTTTTGTTAACGCCACTACTCGTTTTTCCCCCAGATAGGCAATAAGCCGTCTACTAGTACTGGTCGCAATCGAGACAGACGACTTATACGTCTCCTGTCAGGGAAGTTAGCCCTAAGATATTTCGGATATTCCGCAAAACATGTTTTCTGAACAAGCATGATTAACTTATTAGTTGCCTGTTCCAGTTCGAACACACGTAATAGTCCGGATTCCAACGGATCCCTTTGGCTTCCGGACTTTAGTATACAAACGAACTCAACGAGGCGAGAGAGCTCTGCCATCGCCTTTACCAGTTTTGACCAAGTGGAATATCGTGGTACCGGACGCTCTAATATGGGATTCACCGCAGGCACAGTCTCAACTGTCAAAACACGCTTAACTTCGCAGTCCTCGGTTGTCATCGCAGTGAAAAATGGACAACTGGCCAACCGCTTTCTGGAAGCGCTGGAATTTCCGGTCCGTGAAGCCAGTGGTCCGTTTCATGTAAAGATGAGTGCGAAGCCCCTCTCGATACTACATCAGCTGGGCTCATCTCAGAGGGCACGTCCCCACTACGATACAGTGGTATACTCACGTATTAACCTCACTCGGCTTGCAACGAATATATTGCAAAGCGCGACGATGTACTGCGAATACATTTCGGCACTATAATCGAGCCCGTCCACAGAACTACACGGTCGACAGGCATTCTCGGCTAGTCCACAAGGAGCCTCATCAGTCTTGCTGCGGAGAAGGCCACCGTGAGTTCAAAGTTTGGGATGGTAACTATCTTACGCGGGGTCACCCTTGATTTGCCTAGAACGAAACAACACTTGACCGAACCGCTCGACGATGTCAGCCTAATGTAACCAACTGCACAGTATATCACCTCAGGTGCATCACGAAACGCGTGCAGTATTATTCCTAGGGCAGTAGATAAGTTGGAAGGCATATAACGAGACACTTCATTTGATTTAAAAGATCGGATAGATGTCCTCCAATTCTCCCAGGTTAGACGATCGATCTCTTCTAGTAAACTACCTTAACCAAGACCTCGACCACAAAGGTCTTGCAGCAGTTTACGAGCTGGAAATAGCATTGGAGCAACTGCTCCCAGAGGGTCGTATAAGGAGGCAAGGCATTTCAGTGTATCCCTCCTAGTATAAGACGCACCTGTGAGGTGCACCTGGAACTGGAGGCAATCACTTCCCATGTGACATCCAAGGCCATTTGCTAATCAAAACCTTCTAGATCTAGGTTAACCGTTTTGTGCAGTCTATCCTCCAAGGGCGTATGTTCAACAACCTCAGTGCTGTTAGATGTCCACGTTGTAAGATAATACCCACTCTTCTGTAACAGGGCATGAAGTTCGTCTACATCAGATATAGGTCCTTTAATAGTTTCCACTGACGACAAAAAGTCATCCACACAGAAGTCCTCCTTTATAGCTAACACTGTTGAAGTCATAAAACCCTGTCCATGGTCAGAAGCTGCTTGTTAAAACGCAAAGATTGCACAGAATGTTGAAGAAGTAGCACCAAAAGGGCGAACGTTCAACCAGTATACCTCAGGCAGTTCATCCAAAGCAAACGAGCTCCACCACAGGAAGCTTAAAGCTCACCTATCAATTTACGGAACTCGAAACTGCCATAACATTTCCTCAATATCTGCTCTGATGGCTACCACATGCTTACGAAAACGGAGAAGCACTCCACCAGGATTATTGGTTGAATCAGGCCTTTTCAATAGAACGTTGTTAAGAGGCTCCTTGATACGCGGCAGCGCAATTAAACACTATTCGCACTTTGTCCGGCTCATTCGGGTTAAGTACTGGATGATGTAGTAGATACCACCGTCTGGCATGAGTAGCGGTTTGGAGAGGAACATTTCTTATATAGCTCTTGCTGATGTAGCTAAATATAACAGCTGCATACTTCCATTTTAATGTGGTATCCCTAAGTAGCCTTCGCTTAAGTGAGTGCGGACGTCTCTCACACATCGCACGATTGTCAGGTAGTTGATTCATCCCTGTCCCCAGCGGCACACCTATTTCGTAGTGACCATCCAGAAAGGACAGAGTACCTTCAACCTTGATCAGGGCCTTGTTATCCTCGATTGACAGGGGTCTTTTTTCTCAGATTCCCTGATCAACAAATTCTAGTTCAAACGTTCTTTTGAGCTCCATCCTCCAAAGGTACCACCCAAGCACCCACGTGGTTTACACATTTTGGCATTCCAGGTGCAACTCGAGTTGCACTCCTGAGGCTTAACCCAAAGATTGTTTTAACAGCGTGCGGTTACCTTCTAATTCCTGTTCTTTGTCCCAATACTCAATAAGCCTCGGAAACATCACAACCAATAGGAACCCCCACATCTTTGTTTAAGATACCAGCGAAGTCAATTCCTGCCAGGTGAGCCTACCGTGGCGGCCCCACCAGGGATGGCCTGTCAGCCTGCGCAACCAGTAACTTATCAACAGTAGGAGTTGAATCTACAGAATTGGCATTGGTCTTATCCAGAGATTGAATTTCAAATGCCACCCGATGGCACGGCATCATACGAGTACCACGCAGAGTACGAATCAAAATCCGACAAGGATTACTCGGCAAATCGAGCTTCCAGGCTGTCCTCCCTTCCAATAAGGTAGTATCCAAACAATCGTCCACAAATGCACACGCTTCAGTGGCTGTGTGTAATCGGCAGAACGTGAATATCTCCGTTATTTTTTAGTTAAAAAATAATTCATAGCCATTAAAGTTGTTGAAAGTTTGTCATATGTTGCAGAATCTAAAATCTTGAAAATCTGTTCCCTAGAGATTTCTTTGTTTCAATCTTCCGAAGACGTAAACAAGAAATGCGCGGTTGTTTAGTGGCATAGGGATTAATGGAAAAATAACGCAGAGTCACATTCTACGTTATTTCGGAAATCTGAAGATAAAATTTAATGAAAATCGACGTCATAAACGTGGAGACACATGCTTTAATTTAAATTTCGGCGTGATTACACAGGAAAGCGTGACCATAATTTCGGCAATCGAACTGTTTCTGAAACATGAGTACTAAGGTTTTTATAATACTGCAAACGTGAGAGACGCCAATAACCTACTTCACCGTAGGACAATTCGCCATGCTTCACCACTCGTTGGTGCCACTTTTGTCAACTTTTCCATGAAGGCAGGGTGTACGTTGAAATGGAAACAAAGTGATCTGCTGAAAGAATGATATTAAGGAACACTCCCAGCCGGAAAGATTACAATATTTATAACCGCAATTTTGTAGTTCTCCGATATGGTGCTTCAAGGCCGAAGCGAGTTGAAAACGGCCATTTAGGCACGAAAAGCGATTTTTAAAATTTTCCATGAAATATTAGAACGCGTATTGCGGGACAAATATACATATCTTATCGAATATAATAGTTGAGTTGCAATGATAAAAATCACCTATACCTAAAAATTGTCCATATTTGCACTTTTGTTGGAAAAACTGTGTCCATATTTTTTTTCGACAAAAGCATCATGTTGGCTTTCCTCATCGATTCTACGTCCTGAAATTGCTTCCGTCGGAAGTTCCGTGGTAGAATACATAACCCAATGGGCAGAAACGCTCAATTCCGCGTGGTTTTGTAGATATTGAATTTGTGATTCTCCACTACGTTGCGTTTACATTTCATTTTACACGAAATGTCACAGTAATTCCTAGTGAAAGCTATGCCGCCACGGTCGCTGGTTAACTATTCATCTGAATTATATGTTCGGCTTGATTCCTTTATAGTATTTTAAGGGGAAAAGTGTCTACGTTTTCACCTGGTTGTTTCTACCTAAAGCATAGTGTAAACATGGATAACACGTCCCACTCTATCAGTAACAACGCGCGTATCGTTTTGTATACTGCTTATTGACTATTCTTGAATAAAGCTTGCCTGGTGTACGCGAGCCAATGCTCATTTATCCGACTGATAATGACCAAATTTGATATTCATTATTTATCCAACGTAAACATTGATTCCCACTTCTACCACTTCAGCTACAACCCTCCTATCTTCGTATCATGGACGATTATGATTCCGATGACAGTTGGTCTATGGCTGAGCCGGCTAAAGAGTTCACTGACGACTGCCAGTACGTCATCTCATTTTTGAACAGAACTGAAGGAGATCATTACAACTTATGCCCAACGGTCTAAGTAAACGTATATTCTGAATTCTCCCGATTTCTGTATATCAAATTTGATCACAGGTTAGGTGAACTGGGCAGGAGAATTATCTGTGTGAACGCATACTACATAATTAAGCGTTGATCATGGCTTAAGTGGACTGCACGGAGCAGCTACCAGTGTGACCGCATACCAACTACTTGTGCGTTGATCATAGCTTGCGTGGACTGCACGGAGCAGCTACTAGTGTCAACGCATACCACCTACTCAGGCGTTGATCATAGCCTAGGTGAATTGGACGGAGCACCTACTAAGGTCAACATGTGCGACATACTTAGACGCTGACAAAAGCTTAAGTGAACTGGATGGAACAGTTACTAGTTTGGACGCATACTACATACTCAGGCGTTGATCATAGGTTAAGTCAACTGGACGAAGTAGTTGCTAATGTGAACGCATACTGCTTGGTCATGCGTTGACCATAACTTGAGTGGACTGGACGGATCAACTACTAGCATGAATGCATGACATGCTTAAACGTTTATCATAGGTTAAGTCAACCGGAAAGAACGATTCAAGAGTTTAACTCTGTCTACCCAAATCTGTCACTCACAGTTGGGTGCAAGGGTGAGATCAGCTTGCCATTCTTGGACATCCTGGTTAGGCGCCGTTTCGACGGTTCTATCAGACGTTCTGTGCACCATAAGCCAACATGCACGGAACAATACATGAATTTTCTGAGTTTTGCTCCTTTTGCATACAAAAAATCTTTAGTAAACGCACTGTTTTACAGAGCATCGAAAATAGGCTCCCAAGACCGATTACGAGCCGAGCAAACAGTGTTGTATGAAACGCTTCGTGCTAACAACTTCCCCGAACGTTTTATTCAGAAGTTGAGCAGATTTACTCCTGCGAAAAATACAACTTTGGACGTCCCCGAAAAAGATATTTACATCAAAATCCTCTTCAAAGGAGATAGTCTGTTAAACACCTTTGGTAAGATAATCAGCGCCGCGCTGAAACGGGTGTATGATGCAGTAAAGCTTGTCCTACTCTCATAAACCACTAGGGTGCCTCTACCCCCGGTCAAAAAGCAAACCCCTACGTTTTCTACCAGTCATTGCATCTATCAGTTTTCCTGCAGTTGCGGAAACACATACATTAGTAGAATAAAAGGACTCTTGAAACCAGGGCCAAGGAGCACAGCCCAAAATGGTTCAGAGTTGCAACGACTAACCCGCCAATGAGTGACACTCAGCGAGGACGAAACGTCACCTCATCCATTGCAGGCACTTATTGACTACAGGTCACAGTGTCAACACCACATCTTCGTTTAAGATCTTGATGAACGCTTACAACTCACAGCTTCTCAAGTATACTGAAGCTTTTTTGACAAGCTGCCAACAGCCGATCCTATGTGCACAAAAATAACTGACTTTCAACCTTTGTTTACCGTGGGTTTGACCTTGAGTGCCAGTCGCGATCCAACCTAGTTTCTACTTCTGACCGTTTCATTTAAGTCTTGTTTGATTTTGTTTTCATGTTAATCACACGTTTACGACTGAC
>LUCH01000973.1:141686-166813 GCA_013368495.1 Paragonimus heterotremus
TACAAAACACCCCACCGTAGGGGTAGAGATGTTCATGAAACACCGACAGAATGTGAATGCATGGAAGTCACACTATACAGTAAAAAGTGCACTCACCTGTGCAGTGTACCTGTCAACCTTCACAACCTCACGACGATCGCACCCGTAGGTCGTTTGTATTTCACACTCCCGTTGCAACCACTGACTGTGGTTCCAGATTTTTTGAATGGTGACGGCTAGGAAGTCTCTTAGGTGCGTTCTCTTCTTCAACCACCCGTTCGCGTTCTCCAGCCTATTATTCGTTCGATTGCCGAAGTGGACATCATCGCCTTGAGCATGGATGGCCCACTTTGGCTTGATGTACAGCCAATTGAACAGTAACTAATTCAGAAACTTCATATCCGTTTGGTCGATGATGTACAGATCACGTTTCAACCTACTGCCAACAGTGTAACAGTGTCACTTACTCTTCCTCATTTTCTGCCGTAGCCATTCGGTGGAAGAGAAAACAACTGCGAAAAAAGTTTGTCTTTTGACAAATATGACGGACAAATTTTACCCACTTACACGCTTACGTACGGCATCGCGTACATGAAAGTAATACAGCAGCATGTCGCAGCCGAACACTACATGGGCTGCCCTCATCTGTGCAGCCACGTTATCTATGAAAAACGTTTTCACCACAATCGGCCCGCCTATAACTTCCAGAAAAATTTCGAAGAGTCTACCTAGTGAAGCATACTTCTCACTACGAGCGTACCCGTAAATCACGGGTCGGCCGCGTCCCATATCGTCTGTCACTAGGAACTAGTACAGCTTCCAACTTTGAAAGTATGAGGAAATATGCAATAGCATACCTGTGCCTGTTTGTCCCGTGAGTTGCATCCTCATTCACATGTGGAAAACATCGGAATAGTTCGATCTGCGTTTGCTGGGTGAAGCAGATATGCGTATATTGGTTGCCTTCATCCCTCAGAGTGCGCACCACACCTATAGCACTAATCACCGACAGAATCTCATCGAGGTTCTCTAATATACAGTGGTCAATCTTACGTAACAAACTCACTTGACGTTGCACGTTTTAATTTGCGGCGGATGCTTCCAAAGTCAACGGTTGTGATAAACTTCTCGTAAACATCCGCTACATACCGCCTGATGTCGGCAGTTGGTGTATTGTACTGGAACAGACTCCTGCACTCGTTCAATTCACCGACGGTGAGTCCACGATTCTTATGATAGGACTCATATAGCAGATGATTGCGAGGGTGGTTGTGCTCCAACTCGGAAAAGCTCACAACCAGACACGTACTTCGTCGGACCATATGAAACTGTGATCTGCAACGTGTAGCAAAAACCGGTTCGTTGAAACTGACGACAGCTAACCGACTAAACACGTCGCACACCCATGCATATACTCCCACGCCTTTTATACTTCGTACGATAACAATAAATCTGCGCGGTTTTCAGATGACCACGTCATCTTACCTTATCGTACTTCAAGGCAGTTTTCGACCAACGGCTCTTCTAACGAACATAAATAACGCCCACCTCGTCCATGTACCGTTCAAGACACATGAAAGTGTGAGACGGTGCGAAATTCGCGATTCTCGAACATCGCTTTGAAAGTAGCGATATAATCCATTTCCTACAAATAAAAAATAAACAACTGGAAGTGAACTAAAAAAACAAATGACAAAAATGAAGAAGTACATTAAAAATAACCTCAGCATTCTCGTGATAACATTCGCGCACGCAGCCGACCACAACAACAGCAGCCATACCAGTTTTCGAAAATTAATTACCAGAAATTGGTTTTCAATTAATGGTCAGTTAAAACAAACAGATATGAGGCCATGACGCAGATTTCGACGATTTCGAATTCTGCATCAGCTACCAAGCCATTAAAACGATTCATTCCAGGAAAATAATTTTCCCGAACGCGACAGCTCGGGAACTCACGTTCTGCGACTAGCATTCATGGTTTCAGTGGAGCCCTTTTGGCTCACTAACCGAACAGGTACAAAACCCTGAAGACGACCTTTTGGATTAGTAGAAGTTGCGCCACATTGTACAGCCCCTTCTATTGTCTTGGGTACACGCGTTGACACGTCATCATGCATCAGAGTATGGTAACGCCCACCGTGACCGGACATCAGACACTCGACATGGGCTCTACATGACTTGACTATGTGGTTGGCCTTCAACCAAATAAAGCACCCTCTGCTGAGTCTGACTGCATTCCGACGTTGTTCTAGCGATTGAGTCATGAACTGTATACAGTCTGTAAGTTCGTGGTCACGTTCAGACAGGGAACAACGGGCAGAGTGGTTATTCAAGCTGGTGACTCTCACGTTAGCATGGTATCTGGACCTCATTAGGTCAGTAGCATCCAAAGTGCCAGGAGTAGTGGATTTCGGAACAGACAACCTAACTAGTTAGCCATATCCACTACTGACTACAGACATTCTTTTTTCAACGAACATTAATAAATCGGCGAAGGTGGGCTCTTTTCTGGAAGTCATGTTTTTAGCCATATCAGTCCATCTTTCCTGTAGGCCTCTGGGCAATCGCTCAACCAACCGGGTCAAAGTGGTAGATCCACTTAACTCCCCCGACCAACCCAACTGGAACAGCATGATAATGCACACTCGGATTTGGGTGACTAAGCGCCTGAGGCCATCCAAGCCAGAAATACCTAACTTAAAACCCTCAAACAGTTAACGAGTTACCGACTGAACGGTCTGATGTGGGGGACCAAACTGACTAGTGGGTAGGCCTGTAACCTCTTCAGACCCTATGGACCCAAGTGAAAACAGACAACGCTCTATGGATCCCTTCGCTCTACTGCGGCAATAATAAATCAAATCTGAAAGCCTCTGGTTGTTGTCATTCAGCCTGTTTGCTACATTATTCTCGAAATTTCTAAGAAATCGATGAAGTCGTCGCGGTGATCTATCGAATGGTTCGACCTCAGGCTTAAGCAGGTTCACACCCAGAATAAGTAACTTCAGTGACCCTTCCAGCGTTCAGACAACGTTACACACCTGACCGGACTGGACTGGTAATTGGAATGTTCAAACCTCGTCGCGCTCCTTTGGTTTTATTAAAACAACTCCTCGTTCGGGGTGTTTGTGGACGTCCAGCAACCTCCGCTTTAGCTCAACCCTTCTTCTATACAGCTTATATTCTTCTTCGGCAAGTGACAATTCTTCTTGCTTCAATTGTGTCTCAATGACAGACAGAGTAGAAAATTCTGGTGAGAGAAGTTTTATGAACCCTTTCTCCCTCTTCTAATAGCTTTTCCACTAGGCCGGGTTCCCTTACAGCTTCCGGAGATCCAAACATACCGTGAGTATAAGAGGCAACACAAATATCACCAAGCCTGGCCTGATACTTAGAAATATAAGAATGACAAGGCAAATTGCCAGAACTAAAAATGGCGTGAGCATCACGGGTGACTAACCGTTTACTAGTCCAGAGGTTGGGTTTGGAGAGTAACACAGAGGGGCGACAGAAGTTCCATCAGTAGCCGCATCCTCGACAGATAGGGATCCAGTTGAAATACTTTGATTCGTAGAGAAATTCCCGAGAATAGAGCGCCAGGGGCAGGCCGTGTCAGCTTAAGTAACATCATCAGGTACGATAGGTTCTCCAGTCTGGATTCTTTTGAGCTCCCGTGGACCGTGAATTATATAATCAATGGATGCACACGGTTGAATACTTTGAAAAACCCGAACTCAGCAATGCCTTGACATCGTGTAATTCAAGTACTGTTAGATTGTTCCTGGCGATTTATGGTAATTCACTCAGTAACGCGTATGCGGCAATTCCAATAACGCTTATTCAGACGGTCGGGTTAACGGGACTGTCTTCCAAGTCCAAAAACGTCAGGTGAGCTAGTGGTCTGTACTGTACCGGTGCAATCTCCCTCGTTTGGTACTGCTGGTTTCTTTTGAGAAACTTATTGACTTGTTCAATAGCGCCCGGCTGGTCTAAAGCCTCTTGGATAGACGTAGGGGCCGCAGTGAGGAAAGCCTGACGTGTGCTTGGGTCTCTGGTAACCTTCAGAACTTGTTGGAGGATGTGCTGCCCCCGAACTTTCTGGGTGTCACCGGTAAAACCATGGGCATATAAGCGCCGTATTTTCCGGATGGAAACGGCCGGTTTCTCCTCGGGATGGTGGATTCGTCCGTGGAACTGGCAGCAGACTTCCAGTCGGCGGGGGTCAGTGGTAAAACGGGCGCGTAATCGTTAGAATGTCCCTTCAGTAATGTCACCCTGCAGGATGCTTTCGTTCGAAAAAAGTGGCGCCAACAACACGGCAGTATGATGGGTTACAGCGGTTAGTGTTAGAAATACCTCCTCTGATCATTGACTACTCTCTTCGTTGACCGAGTTGCTGGATGGAAACAGCCCTGGACGGGAGCCGCCGAAATTCGCCGGAGTTTTGGGGTAGGCTCCCAAAATTTTGGGTCAAAGTTGAGGCTGGAAGAGCAAATCAGTCTCCTTTCTGCTGTGGGCAATTTCCTCCATTACCCGGAGTGATTGTAAGTACCAACGGCAGATCCGAAACTCCTGAATGAGGCTGTAAATCAACAGAAAGGCTTGTATGGAGCTTAATAGGAAATAATGTTCTAGATTTGAAAAAATGAGGTAAATCGACGGTATTTCGTAAACGCCACGAATCTGGTTCTAAGAATCACATTCCAAGAGCCAGCACTCCGTGAAGGAAAATGGGCAATTTTTTCTCTACTGCTTTTACGCCAGTCCACAATTCTAATAGGTTTTATGCTGTCCATTCTTCCCTCAGTAGTTCCGAAACATCCTATGGTTCTATCCAAAGCACAAATGCTACCGGCAGTCACGTTTCTGACGTATGTGCCCTGTCAAGTACATCACCGACTGACTATATAACTGTTACAAATGTTCGCCAAACCAGTCCATTTTTAGTGCACCCTTCCACATTTCATCCATCACCACCTGGCCCCGCTTCCGATGTCCCACTCAGTCGTCCTACCATAATGACACTCTTGCAACATCTTCTGTTGCGAAGTAAAATCCTTGCAATATCCACTCGAATGCGAGTGGAAAGTTCATACATCCCTAGACCGGACACCTCCATAAGATAGTTTACAGAAGACTGCCTCATCTGTCACGCAGTTCTTCAGCAGATTAAATGTTACGCCTGAGAGGAATAAAATCCATCAATTTATTGCCAATAAACAGGGTCACTGATAAGTAGGATACACGTCCTTAGATCTTTTACCTTGTTATCTGATTCCCACATCATTCTCTTCAGTGAGACGTGATGCTGTCCCGATTCCCCATACAAGCCTATGGGCCTCACAGGATGTTATACGCCTTGTAAGGATCGTCCCACTGGACGAGACGGTGGACGCAACATTTGCCTGAAAGAACAGTTTTCCACAGTTATACTTGGGCACCCTAGTCCGAGGACTCGTGATTGCTGGTCACTATCGGTTCTGGGGATCATTTCATAAGATGCGTCTACCGACTTACTGATGCTAGTAGTGGCGATTTGACTGACCTCGCAGAGGTAATTCTTTGCAAGCACGAACTAATAGGTGGCGACTTTGACGCGCGTAATATCCCCTGGACCACACTCTCAATTCCTGCAAGGCAAGCTGAATTTCTTTCATGTATTCAGCTGAATGGGTGGAACCAACATGTCTTAGCGCCCACCAGACAAGAACATATTTTGGATCTCATATTCACTACAGGTATCTCGTCCTTAGGATATCCTTTCTGGAACAATTTCCAGAAAGTGACCGCAATATCTTCAGGCGTCAGTTTGACTTAAAAACAGTTATCAAACCCCAAGTTGTATTCTAACGTCCGATCAAATACCTCGATTGAAGTACCTTCTCCCCCTTACTAAGATCCTTTCTTGCATCAGACCCAAAAGTAGCAACCGAGGATTTTACCAAACATTTCCTTTTCGTATTGGCATTCGGACCTACATAAGGTCGAAACTCTTCGATACGCATGCAACAGATAGAACCCTTACTGCAGTAGAGACTGACAAACTTAAAATACTTAAGTCGATACACAGGACAACACTAGATTTCTCCCAAGCAATGCAAACGAGCAACATGTTTGAGTACACAGAACACAGAACGCAATTGCGTTATATAAGATAAGAAAAGCTCGTTCTTGGTAGTAAGTAGAGGGTGAAAACTAGCGCAAGTGATGTGACGGAGAAATTCCATGAAGGACCTTTCTATAAATGTTAAAACTCTTAAAGATAAAAAGTTTTTCATGACCCTGTTGAAGTATGTGAAACCTGCAACACATTTTACTGCTGCGTTTAACGTGAGTACGCGGTGTTACGTGTTAATACTCGTTTGAAAATAACCGAAGTTCTGAGTAATGTCTTGATTGATGTTAGGAGTATTCGCTCACGGTTAGCTACTGTTAAACCATCCGTCCATAATGAGCCTTATGTTATCCCACCAGCTTTTATCAAGCAAGGAGGTAAGGATATTCCCGCCCTCCTACTGAAATTCCTTCACGCTATCACTTTTATCCAACATCTTCCCGGTAAAAGTCAATTACTGTGCCTTGCTACAAAAGTGGTCCAAGGCAGGAGGTTAGTGACTATCGCCCGTCAACTACACATCAATCTGCTCAAGAATGTTCGAAAGGTTAATAGAGGAGGCCATCTTCGAGTTATTAACGTCACACAACCTTATAAACCTTTCGCAGTACGGTTTCCTCAGTGAGCGCTTTGAATGACATGTCAATTGGAATTTTTAAGTCATTTATCGGTATCTGCCGATGCAGGGAATGCAATCATCATCGTACTCCATGACATGCAGAAGGCTTTTGAACTTGTGCCCCATAAGCGCCTGTTGATCAAAATAACACACCTTGACATACAAGACACCTTGTACAGCTGGATTTCGTTCTATCTTGAAGGCCGAACCCAAACTGTCAAAATCGGAGAGCACTGCTCGATAAAAAAACCAGTGACTAGTGGAGTGATTCAAGGAAGCGTTCTGGGACCACTGCTCTTCCTCATGTATATAAATGACGTATGCGATGTTAGTAAGCATGGCAAACCTTTTCTGTTTGCTGGCGATATCAAAATCGTTAACACGCTCCGCCTGCCCAGCAACCTCGCCTCATGTCTACAAAGTATACGACATGACCTAGCATCATTGGAGTAGTGGTGCAAAACCTGGCTCATGACGTTCTCAGAAAATAAGTCGAACATTATCGCCTACGGTTGTCAAATACCAAATGGATCTGTCTCATTAAACGGTCACCATATTGACACCGCCACATCCGTTGGATATCTAGGGACATGGTATTCAAACTCCTTCAATTTCTCTGAACAAGTACGCTTTCAGGTAGTAAAAACATGAAGGAAAATAGGCTGTATCAAAAAGACCTTTGGTCTACCGGATGCAAGGCTGGCTGTTTACAAACTGTGTGCTCGACCTCAGCTTAAGTATTACACCTTCATTTATTGCCATCCACGCAAATATGGTGGGCCTGTTTTAGAAAAATTTCAACGATCATTTACAAGGAGCTTAATAAGGTATTGATTCTCACTCATCTACAATGAACGTTTGTCAAACACTTGGCATTGACCCACTTTAGTTGCAAAGAGTAAAGTTTAATCTTACACTAATGTATAAACTGACACACTCGGCCGCCATCACCACAGTGTTCGCCGCTCATTTTCTACAAAGTTGCTTATATAGTCTACGAAATAAGGGTTCCACTTTGCCAACTCTGTTAACACGCAAAAAGATACGAGCCAACTTCTTTATTGTAAAATATTTCTATATTTGGGATAAGCTTCCGAGTGAAGTCGGAGCCAGTAACAGCATTCAGCATTTTAAAAATGTCATGGACAGCTTCCTTACATTATTAAACATAATGTCAATCATTAAACTTTGTATATCTTCTGATGACTTTTTTGAACGTGGTCCAGATAACGTTTAGCCGTCAGCAGGATAAACGTACGTACTCTTCCCTATTGTCAGGGTATCATCTGAAGCAGCTTGCCTGAAACTGTTTACTGCGTATCCACTGATTACTCACACATCGTCTAGAACTTGATTCCTTGCACACTCACGAAACTGCATCATTTTACTCATGTGCTTCACTTTTATGCAGTTGTACTAAAAAAAAGAAAAAAATGGATTATATCTCACATACGTACATTTTCACAATATATATATGCCCATTCGTAATAAGCTGTTCGCCTAGGTAATTAATCAGACTATAAGTAATGGTAGCCAGTATTGACGGTTAACCTGGCCGAAATACAAAACCTTCCACAGAAAACTGTAAAAAATACTCCGTCTTTTACCTTATATAATCTCATTAAAACCCCAATTCATATCGCGTGCTGTCTCCCCTGTGTCAGACTCTCCCCATTATCCGTTAGTAAGTGTAACGTGCTACGAAATACATATTCTGCCTTAAACATTGACCCTGTAAAACAAAATGACGTCAATAACACGTAGTAATCCCACCAAAACCTCAACTCATATCGTGTGTTGTCCCCCTGCCTCAAAACCCCCCTCGTTAACCATTAGTAACTGTTGTGGGCCATGAAATATAGATTTTAGCTTAAACATTAATCCTATAAAACAAACCGACGCTAAAACTCCGGGCGGAGTTTTGATTATCACGCGATAATCAGTCTAGAAGTAGCTGCTGGTTACCCAATTATTGCAGAATGCCATAACAATTATTTGCCAATATTATATACTTTATTTGAAAAATAAAAATACTAACGTCGCGTGAGGTCTTCGTAAAAATATATGACATTTACGTTAATCTTCGTATTATGGGTGGTCACTTCACATTTTCCTATTTAACACACGAAATTACGCTCTTTTTCTTATTCTCAAGAGCTTCCACAATACAAAGAAAATTTTCGCGATGAATGGGGGCTCAATACCCTATATTGGCCGAGCAATTAGTGAGGTTTTCAACTTTTCAACGTTTTCGAATAGTCATCGAGGTCCCAATTCTTCACCCGATTTTGGAACTTCTCTTCCTTCCTCGTCCAAAGTGAATCATTTCAACAGTTTTCCGATTGAAGTTTCGTCAAATAACGGCGAAGTACCTTGAAGATGGGTTTGCACCTCTAACGGACAGGCGAGAAGGCGGAAGGCAGATTTCGGGTAGGAATGTTTATGTAGCACGTGACACCAAAAATACAGATTGAGGAATTGAGGGATACCTACTGATTAGTCTCTTTCACGGGAGTCTTCTAGTGTTTGATCAATTGGCATGACGTTGATAGTATGCTCTGTGATAAATGGAAAAAGAGCAGGTAAGACAATCAAACAAACTGGCGTACGTCGTGCTGATTTCAAATTCCCGCTATACTACACCCTCGTTAATGAGGCACCTTCCCGGTGCCTCTGATGCGTCGTTCGAGATCTCTACCTCTGCTCCTATCTCTGGTACCTTGCCTGATTTATTTGCTTCCGTTGAAGCTTCGGCCGGTTTTAGTCGATTGAAGTGTACGACCATGGGCTTTAGACAGCTATCTGTGCTTTGAATGTAACACAATGTATCAGTGAGCACTCGTTCGACAACAAAAGGACCTTTCCATTCGCGATGTAGTTTAGCGGGTACTTCAGGGGATGGAACGTCTGTATGTAGATAAACTTTCGCTCCAACTAGCAACGGGGCCCCATGAGCTTTCTTGTCGTAGTATTCCTTTTGGAGTCGTCGAGCTGCATTTAAATGCCGGCGAGCCAATTCGTGACTTCTGACGATGGTGTCCCGCGGGGATATGACGTACTCGGTGGTTAGAAGAGGCAGTCTCCCGAGATAAGGTGTTTGCAAGTCCGATGAAAGTCGAAGCTCCCTATCAGTCCACATGAAACTCGGTGTTTGGTTGGTGGAAGAGTGAACAGTACTCCGATACGCCATCAAGCACTGTGGGAGCATCTCATCCCACTGTTGAACATCCTCTAAAAATGCTTTTATCAGGCCCTTCAGCGTGTAGTTGGTGCGCTCGACTAGCCCGTTTCCTTCCAGGGTGATGAGAAGTTGTTCGTGTTTTATCTATTTCCATGAGTCTACACAGTTCATGCATGGTGGTACTCTCAAAATTGAAACCTTTATCTGAATGCAACCGTCCCGGAGCACCCCAATTGCAAATCCATTTGCTGAACAATGCCTCGGAAAAAGAAGGGGCATCAATCGCCGACAACGGTACAACTTCGGCCCATTTTGTGAAGTGATCTACCATTACGAGTATGTACCTTTTTCCCTGGCATGTCTCAGGTAGTGGTCCCATTAGGTCGACGCCAACGATCCCATTTGGGTGTCCAGTCCGTATTGATTTTAACGGTGCTCCGTAGTGCGAAATTGCGTTCTTAAACCTGGCACACGATGAACAACTGCGACAAAAATTAGCAGCATCTCTCCGTTGTCTGAGGAACGACAATACGTCTAGTATAAGTGGGCCCATACTGTATGTACAAGATGCCATCTACCATCACCAGCTGTTCCCAAAGGGCCCACAGACATCCAGTCTCCCAACTGCAGCCTGCAAGCTCTTCGCCCGTCAGTCTACCTCCACTCGCTGATATCCTTCCATGAATCAAAGTCAGCTCGGGTTCATCCTTTTGAAAATCACCCCATCCTTCTGTTCTGTTCTGAAGACTGGTCAGTGCGACGTGTTGTGTGGTGCAAGAAGGACAATCTCCATGATCACGGGTTGGTCTTCCAGAAAGGGCATCTGCATTCCCGTGCTGTTTTTCTGGCCGATGGTAGCACTCAAAAGCACACTCTTGCAAATACTCCTGCGAACGGGCAATCTGTCCTTCAGCGTCGCGGAAATTCCTTGACCACGTTAACGGCTGATGGTCAGTACGTACCAAGAAATTCTTACCCAGCAGGTAATGACGATATTACTTTAAAAAGAACACTAATGTTAGCATTTCCTTCCTCGTGATGCAGTAGCTCTCTCGTTTATTTAGGGATCTGCTTCCGTACGCGATAACATGTCCTTCTCCTGTTTCACCTTTTTGGGACAACGCTGCGGGACCATGATCACTCGCGTCAGCGTTCAATATGAATTCACCAGCTTCCAGGGCAATGTCAGGGAGGATTCGCATAATGCCTTACGCAGTTGATCAAAAATCCGCTATTGAGCCTCCGCCCATACAAACTCGTAGTCTTTCACTAGTAAGGTGTTCAGAGGTTCTGCTATCGTTGGAAAGTTGCGGACGAATCGCCGGTGGTATGAAGCTAAACGAAGGAAACTCCTCACCTAAGTGGCCGTCAGTGGGATTGGCCAATGTTTTACCTGGACCGTCCTGGCGCGATCTGTCTATATGCCTTCCTTGGATATGACATGTCTCAGGAAATTAACCTCCTCCTGCATCAATCTGCATTTAGCTTAAGACCCACCTGACGCAAACGACCCAATATGATTCGTAAATTTGCGAGGTTTTCGTGGGACGACGACCCGTGAGCGATGATATTATCCAAATATACTAAACACTTCTGAGGCACCAGGTCACGAAGTACTGATTGCAGTAAAAACTGAACTGTTGCCGGGGAGTTCACCAAACCGAACGGCATTGTTTGAAATTCGTATAAGCCCGAAGGCAAAGTGAACGCTGTTTTACTCCTGTCTACCTCGTCAACTTCGACTTGCCAGTAACCGGATGCAAGGTCAAGTGTGCCAAACCAACACGACCCGCTAAGTGCCTCTAGTACGTCGTCCGTGCATGGAAGGGAGAACGAGTCTTGTCTTGTGACACTATTCAGAAGTCAGTAATCAACACAAAGACGTAACTTCCCGTTCTTTTTTTTACTAGAACTACTGGGGCGGCCCAGAGTGGGTTAGAGGGCCGGATAATGTTATTTTTAAGCATTTTTTCAATCATCTCTTGCAGTTCCGGCTGGTAGTGAGCTGGTATTCGTCTCCGAGGCGTTCGTACCGGCGTACAGTTCTCTGTATCAATCTAATGTTTTACCATTCCTGTACCCCTTGACATTGTCGCGTTCCAAGCAAAACATCCATGTACTTTCTAATCATTTCAGTCAAACCGTCCCTCCGTTGGTCATCCTCTCCGCCAGCTTGTCCCCTGAAAGCTCGTGTTAGTTGCGATATTTGCTCTTCGATGTTGCTTGGATTAGGAGTTAGGACGGAAATTTTATCTGTATATGTTCTTACCACCTTTGTTCTAGATCCTTGTCGCCATGTCGTCGGCTGGCTAATGAACAGTTTCTTTTAGACCAAATCTATGTGATAGTTCAATCTCTCTAACACATCCACTCCTAGAATCACGTCCCACGGTAACCTGTCGACAACCATCACTTCATGGCTGAAGTACGTTCCGGCCACGTTTACTTCAACCCCCAACTTCCCCCGGACCGTGGAGGGTGTCCAGCTGACTGCTAACAACTTATTGTGCGACTAGCGCCAGTTGCGCCCTGCTAGGCTAACCGCTACTTTGTACCCTACTAAGCTGCAGGACGCTCCCGTATCAATGAGGCAAGAGATACGTCGTCCGTTTATGGTGACCGGGGCTACAGGCAACTTCCGGTTTTGTGACAAGACAAATGTGAAATGGATCACTCGCTCTCGGTTTGCACCCCTGCCCTCGAGCTCATTAAAAGCCAGTCGATTAAATGTGAACGCTGACTCCCCTGGTCTTTTTCTGTTGTGACCACAAGTTCTTGAAAATCGACCAAACCGTTGGCAGTAGTATCAGCCGCTCCTGATCCAATTCGTTTGAATTCGTCCACGGTTCCATGTGTCACGCTGGCAGTTCCTCCTTGGTGGTTGAACGGCAGCATTCACTTCAAGTTCAGGGCCGAAATTCTTCTCGAGGCTGTTCGTGACTGCTACGATGTGTCGCCCGACTTCAATAGCCTGTTCCAGTTCCGTGGGCGGATTCCTCAGGAACTGTTCGCAAAACTTTCGGGAAGTTACTCCTCCCACCAACCGTTCCAAAACCCGTTTGGCCCATCTTTCGACAAGCTCTGTTGGAAACCCTTGGCGGGCTAGGCGCTTCAGCTGCCGTGCGAAAGCTGGGATATCCTCGCCGCCGTTGACGGCGTTCGTGGAACTCCCGTCATCGTCCAGGGCGAGGGCGCCGTGTGTAAGTGTGCATCTGAAGCGTTGGTATGTTTGTTCAGTTACTGCATTCTTTACGGTATCATCTTCTAGCGCAATTGTAAGCGCCTCTCCTTCCAGCAAGTTCAGCAGTGCGTTTGGCTGACGGGAGGATTCAAACGCATCCACGTACCGTCGAGCCTGTAACTCCCAGCTTAAGAAACCTCCGCCCAGGTGAAACTTCTCGGGTGCTGTGACGGTTTCAACGGTCTCCACAGCGATGGCTCCTTGGCGGACAACTGATGTTGTGAAGACTGTAAAGAGGTCCAATATCTTTTGTATAACCCCCGTCGTAGAACCATACAGCAAGCCTTCTTCACCCGGGGAGTGTTTCGGCATCTTGGCAGGGTCGCCAAATGTAACAGGTAAGCGAGAGGGCGGAAGGCAGAATTCGGGTAGGAATGTTTATGTAACACGTGACACCGAAAATACAGATTGAGGAATGGAGGGATACCTACTGATTAGTTTCTTTCACGGGAGTCTTCTAGTGTTTGATCAACTGGCATGACGTTGACAGTATGCTATGTGAGAAATGGAAAAAGAGCAGGTGGGACAATCGAAACAAACTGGCATACGTCGTGCTGAGTTCGCTTTTCCGCTATACACCTATTTTCCGACGTGACCTTGAAATATTCGAAACGTCGTCTTTACCTAACCTTGTAAAAGATAAATTAATGTAACATTTCATCTTTTGTACTAAATCTGTGGAACAGGCGAACTATCTTCTTTGCTTATGTGTGAGTCGAACGTTGTAAACTGTGACTGTCTTCCCTCTGATTACGTCTTCATTTGTCAACTGATTTCATGTTCGTCTTGTTATATATCCATTTGTTGCTTCGTACCGCACGTAATTATCTGTCATGATGGCGCACACCCCAGCGTGTTTCTCACAAATGCGTTGAGGAATATATATTGTTATTATCACTTTTTACCTTCCAATCCGATCAATATTACGTTGTAATTCCACGGACAAATGTTATTTTTTCACCTCTGCACATAAAATATCGTTTTGCTTCCTAGTGGTTTGATTTTCCCAATCCAAATTCTCCCCGGCATTTCTCGTCTTAATTTTAATTGGAAAGAAAGAAAAGACACAAATTTTAGGCGTAGGTGTGCAAGTCTTTCTTTGCAATTGGTTTGTCGGAGCCGTCAGCCCGGCATCTAAGCCGATTGTTACCACCAAGCCGCGATGTTGAGGAGTTGGTTTTTGCGGTGAATCTGAAAATGAAGTTCGTGGGAGGATTGTGTTTCAAATATACCTGGTCGTTTAATTCTCGCCTTCCTGTTCACAGCCGTAGTATCTACTGCGACAAGATTATTTACACTTACTTGCTGACGCTATCCTCATTGTACTGTTGGCATCACGTGGACTACGGCCCTTGCCCATAGAACTGGGTGAAGACACAGTCCCAGTGGTATCACTAGTGGCACAGTTGACGTTTGATCCAGTTGTCAATACTTTGATCCTCGACCGGTGACTCCGTCTGTCCACATTCCCCGCAAATATCCGCGCTCAGTTCAGCCGTTGATATCGCTACCGCCACTGAACTCGGTTCCTATTGCGATTCATTCACTGTCACCGGTAATGTTGGAAGGGTTCTCCAACGTTTCGGCCCGGGAGGGCATTCAAATAGTAGGACAGTTCCTAAATCTGCCGATGATTGCGCGGCGGGTGCCATGGTCAAAGCTGTTGGTTCCGGTGAGTTCACTTGAAACTTTTGTCCATCCGATTGACTATCCGGTAGATCTGAAGTTACCACGGAGGCATCGTTTGTGCTGCCATGTTCTGTTGGGATGAATCAGGACGGCAGTCGACTGTGGCCACAAGTCTGAAGAAATTTTCGAGGCCGGTCTAGCAAGCGGTTGAACTTTATGTCATCCGGTCGTCTTCTGGCCATCATTTCGAGCTCTGTGAATGCGGCCACGTCGGATAAACGAACACATGCTTTCCTCGGCGCCTCGCAGTTCAACGCGGGAACTTCCAAAATCCCAGTGAACTGTCTGGTGCAACCGGGAATCACAGGGAATTCTCCAACTTGTCCGTCGAACGACCGGTATACATGTAAGGAGTGCGTATATGGCTGTGGATACCCTGCTACAAAGGGACAGAGGCAATTCCAAATCATTGGATTTACGGTGTGCAAGTGAGCGTGGTCCCTCACAGCAATAGTCGTCGCGAAAGCAGCGAAAGTTAGGCGGGTTTCGTCCGCAAAGTATTCCGACATTAACCACACCGCCTTCGGAACCAGTCGATTAATCAACCCGACATAATCTGCACGATTAGCAATCTGCGGGTACGAGCGGCAAGTAGAAACGAGCAGTGTCTGACGTTTTTTGAAGATGTGGTCACAGACGGCCGTTGCACACTCGATTACCCACTAAATCGCGTTCAGCTTGTGCGGCTTAATTGATCGGTGCGTTGCTTCTACGAAGTTGATATCCCGTCAGCCGAACTTTAGTACCTTCGGGTTGCGGCAATTGGTCCACTTGTGTGATCTATCAACGAGCCTGGTGAACAGGTACTTAATGTAAAACGGAGAATCGGTGTTCCACATGAATGGCAACGCTGCAGCGTGCCTCCTCCGGTTACGCACGGGCATGGCTACAGTGAACCAATTGTTCGCGGTCAGACTGGAGGTCCGATCGGACACGTTCCTTAGAATGTACCTTGGGCACAGAAGTTGGTGGACGTACGGAGGATCTTGTGCGGTTGCCACTTTTATGGCTGCCCTGGTCTCCACCAGTCCAACGAAGAGCACGAATTGCCAAAAGAACGGGGCAATCGCTACTGTCTTTCCGTTTGCCAGTCAACCGAACCCAACCGGTAAACCTACTCCGCTGACATCTTCAACAACTAAAACAAACACACTATACCCTTTCTTAAACTCTTATATGTGGCATCAGCCCCGATAACCCCGGGGTAACGCCGACATAATTCTATTTGTTCGTTATTCGTGAACATACAGTGTGTCAGTCGGTTATCATTATCTACATTAAGGAAGCACTTGCCGGTTGTGTTCAGCTGCGCGTGCAAACGACCGAGGTAACTGGTGGTGTTTCTCTTCGCGAACATCTGGGGGGAGGGGATTACACACAGCCTTCGACGTTGTTCTCGTTTCGAAACGTTGCCGGGTGTATTGAGAATATTGAACGAGGCAGTGCCGTTGAGTAGCTCATTGATTTTTTTATCCATGAGGCAGCGCTTTGAGACTTCGCACCGGGCTGCGATTGCAGCACCTGGGTGGTTGCGCACCACGAAGAAATTTCCCTTGATGCTTCGATTGACGTTGAAGTAGGCGGGACATCCAGTTTGTCCGGTGGCTCTCTCTCGTGTACTACAAGATGGACGCAGTGCATTTAACTTAAGAACGCATGTGTGAACACGTCTCCTGTGATCACAGAACGCAGGTTCAGGTGATCGGATGCAATATGAAGAGCCGGACTAAAATTCGAAGCGTTCATGTTCGGCCCCAACAACATCCAAGTTTTGGAAATATCGTGTAGACACGACACAGCCAAAATGCTCTTGAAACAAAACAGACAAATCAACAGTATTTACGCTCATGTTTGCAGTTCGCGAGGAAGCATCCTTCCGGCGTGTGCTGCACATTTATTGCGAGTGCGACCAATGACGACGAGTGCAGTTCGGACACACATGATTGGTCCACAGGATGCGCAGGGTTGGCAGGATGGGGTAGAGAGGAAACCACGTCAAAGGGAGGGGGGTATAACAGGTAGGTGGATCTATTTATGTAACTGTAGCCTACATGATGCCAATATGTACTAAAGACCGTTTTCTTACTGAAAACGGAACTTGCACAAGTTCATTGGAATTTCCGACCTCATTCCCGATGCATTCATGAATGTGTCCTTCATTTACTGGAACAACTGTAGGTTTCCTACCAGATTGTTCAAATAAGTTATTGTTGTGTCTTGCATTTTGGCTGAGATATTCCACTTGTAACGCATGCTGAAAACGGATTCTTTTTTACAGTATTCTTTCGGTTCCCAGCAAACACATGACCGACTCCAAGGTGTTGGCCAACATCTGGCCAACGCATGGCCACACAGTAGGCGAATCGGATAAGAATAATAACTAGTATTAACCACGCTCATTGCGGTATTCAAACGAGTTTTTAAAAACTTCTAAAATCCTTTTTCATATTGCTACATTACAGTCCGAATGGATTCACGATTACAACTTTGCGCGCGTTTGTTATAATCAGTGCCTCCATCAGATGCGCATTAACAGTTTCACTTGGTTCGTGCGTATTGAGTTCGGTTGCGTTGCATCGCTTGCGGTCTGTGGTCACTCACAGTTTCCTTGAAAGCTTTGTAAATGCGTTAAATTTATTTCATTTTATCATTTCCTGCATTCGGCTTTATTAAAGTTGGTTTAATTAAATAAGTTACACGTAATTCGCTAAAAATTGTATTTCACAGGAAGTGGAAGTTGCGGAAGTTCAATGGAATTTCTTACATCATTCCGAATATATTCCTGGATGAGCCGTTTAATTTCTGAAACAACTGTAAGTTCTCTATCAGATTGTCCAAATACATTATTGTTGTATCTTGCTTATTAGCTGAGATATTCCACCTCTAATGCGTGCTAAAAACTTGTTTCTTTTGCAGATATCAAGGCACGGAGTGAATATTAAGCTGTTGCAGATATTTTCAATGAACAGGGTGTTGATTTCCAATTGTGGGATCTTATGTTAACTGGCTGCAATCTTTTTTTAATTAATTCTTTTCGATCGCAATGATTTTTTCAACGTTTTCAAGATTTTTGAAGTTTGTTACTTGATTGTTGAAAGCAGACGGTAGCTCTAATCGTGGTTAGGTATACTGAACACTGAGGGAACACTAAGAGAACGGCCGTGCTAATAGGCATTGTAAAGTTCAGTAAACAGGGCGCTTTCAAAATGTTTCGCTGGCCGACTGCGAGTCTGGCCAAACCGGAGTCGGACCGACTCCGGTACTTGGTGCAGGCCAGATCCTTTCCGACTGGTTGACCAGATCCGATCCGACTCCGGGCCAGATCCGGTTTGTTTGCTGGGTTACCTTACTGATATTCCTCGAAAATAGACAATCCGTACGGACAATAAAGGTCTGATTTACGCTTTCCAAGCAGTCTACGGGATTAAGCCGGTGTGTTGATCCCAACAACCCTTTTGTACATTTACGATGACGGAAAATAACTATGCGTGCATTTACAACGTTTCGTTCTTTGTACGGGTGCATTGACGGGTCGTCTATCTGAAGTAAGACTCAGCTGACTTCATGGTCTATCCGCGAAACCGTATACTCCTGATCACCTAAGCACTCACGGGGCTGCAAATGAAATAAGACTCAGTAGATCTCATAGCCTACCGACGATGATCACCCATACACCGGGTAAAAATAAGTGACCACAGCTCACGTGTAAAGTCAGGCTGCGGGTGGTCATGAAGAGGGCCGCGGATTCGTTATTGGTTGTCCTGAAAAGAACAAAGTAATTGCTCCCACGTTCATGAAGGGCGTGAAGTTGAGAACTACACATCGGTTGCTCAATTGTCTCCTAGTCCACGCAGATGAAGTCGACGTCGGATTGTTGGTAGGTGGCACACGAAATATGTTACCGTTTGCGGCTACAGTCTGACGTGTACAGTGTACAAATTTGTACACGACAGTTCGGTACGGACAGCCTGATGGCAATTCCTTTTCCCTGTACTTCTACGTACTTACTGCCGCTTGCGAACTGTTTGCGAAGAAACTAGTGCACGGTTCCCGTTGAAATTCGCTCGTGTCCTTCGGGTAGTCTCTTAAGTTGAAATGCCTCTCCTTGAATATTTTCTGGAACACGTCCTCGTTTTTCACTGTCATGCTGACTCACCGTACGGAAGCGATTCACATAGAATGGACCATTTAAACGTTACCTAGATGCTATAAAGTTCGGTTCCATGAAATACAGTTTTTCATATATTATTCAGGAAACCCTTTTGTACCATTTAACCAAAACTTGCTCCAACGGTTGTTTATCGAAGTTTTCAACTTGTTTGTTTATGAAAGGATGCCAACTTTCTAACTCTGCAAGTTAACCAAACCAGTGCAATTCCTCCAATTCGTGGAAACGGTGATGCTACACAAGGCAAACTCAATGTTATAAAATTAGAATGGTATCGCCGTTTCATATTTTGAGTCTAGTTAGGTGAGTTAGCCTGATTTCCATTTCATATGAGACAGTGGGACGGGTGGGTAATCGGGTACAAATGTGGAACTTCCGAGCTCCTGGCTTGGCTTCGTAGCTCAGATGGTAGAGCGCTTCCTGTGTAGAGGCATGATGTTTCTGTCGCTGGTTCGAATCCAACCGAAGCCCTGACTTTTCACAAGTGGGTTCCATCTAAAATGATTTGTGTTGGACTGTGAGGTTTGATTTATTTTCGAAGCTGCGAACGATGGACAGTTGAACACCGATTATATACCACAGCATTGCATATTAAAGTCATGCACGTAACTAGTGTCGTTCCTATTATGGTTAGCATGAGTGTCCATTTAAAATCGTTTATACAATGCAATTTCCATTTATGTCAAATCTAGCGACCACACCTTATTCAGGCATCTAGTGACAAAAGGTTTTTTCACTGGACCTTGCGCCGTGAGACTAACGGACGGTTGGTGATCCGCAACGGCGGTACTTATTCTGACTGTTCAAATTTTCACGTGGCGCCTGTATCAAAACCGAATAAAGATAATGCTTTGTAGCGAACAGAGGAAAACCTAATTTTCTTCTTGTCCACAGGTTGTGTGCGCTATACATACCCGGCCACCAGTGCGATGTCCCTTCTTTATGTATCCAACTGTACGCGCAACACACATGGCTATAACGAACTACTTCCACAACGTTGTTTCAGAAATTCATTTTTCTATATATTACGCCATTGCGCACCCGTCACAATACTTCAGTCATTACTGCTCAAGTACCTGGAAGGTTTTTTGTCTCCCGAAGAAGTAAAATGAGCTTTTCCAATTTATATTTGAGATTCTCTCGAAAGTCCTTCAAGAAGTGGTGCACGAAATATTCCTGTAAGGTCAACTGGATCCGACATGATTCGTCATAGTGAGCACTGTACTCTTCTGGAGGCTTAAATTTATACCTGTCCTAGTTAGTGAACAGGTGCTTAACTGCAGTGACTGAGACAAAATTTACTACGAGAAACCTACTCTCTTAACAGGCTATTCCGTCGTACTATATTACGAATACATTCAAATATCACTCATTAATTAAACAGTTATATCTGTTGCATCCGACCGCCCTACATTAAAAACAGTGCCAAAGAGTTCCTTGAGTCCATTGCGCAGACATTGAAAACGACGACATGTAAAATTCGATACGAAATATATGTTTGGAACGTATAGAGCAAGGTGTGAAAAACAAATACGGTTTTCTTTGGTGGAGAGTTTAGTCGTTGGTTCAGATACGTCTCTAGGCATCTTTTCGGATGACCGGATACGGCTCTCCGATGGACTCTTCATCATCTAGTCTATCCAATCTTATAACTCTAAGCGAACGGCCCGGACCTTTGTGCACGAAGGCACTTTGTTCAACGATACAGAGAGACAAATTGCTTCAAGTGATGCTGATGTGCGTTCCGTTGAGCTTTCGCCGTCGATCCTAATGGTGACTGGCCGTGGTTAGACAATCTCCGGAATGAGTACTTTTCTTTGTCCATAGCAAGGAGAATATAGAAGAACAACCCGCTGCTACTCAATGTTCATTGTAAACATTTAGTTGAGAAGATGCTGGCTGCTGAAAGGATCCCTATTTTAAAGAACACTGTCACCACTTCATGCGCATTCAGCTGGCGTCGCCTACATAAGAGTAACACAGCACGATGTCGCAGTCGAATGCGCAACGAGCTGCCATCACTCACGCAAAACTTGTCGTGACGATCATCTTCACGATTACATGTCCTTCTGTTGACTCGCGAACATTTTCAAGCACTTTTTGCATGGAGCGCATAGCTCACCATGAACGTTCCAGTACATTTCGGGTTGGCAGTGTCCGGTGCCGCTGGTGATTAGAAACTGATATAACTCCAAACTCCGGAAGTATTAAGAAATGTTTGATCACATAATTATGCCTGTTTATTCCATGTATGTCATCCACATTTACTACATGGGAAGTTGTCGCTCCGTTAGCCATGACTCAATTCGTTCTGAAATGCTGGAAGGAATAATAAAATGTCGCATGGGTGAATTTTTACTATAACGACATCCTAAAAACCACTCCCAGCATGGGTTCCTCGGGAAGGGTTCTTGTACAGCGTGCCGGCTGAAATCTCCTAACCATGTTACAAAATCCGCTAATTCAGGAGAAAAGATCATTATTATACTGCTGGACTTGCAAAAGACCCATGACCACGTGTCTCACAAGAGTCCCTTGATCAAAATGGCATCTTTCGGTATAAGTTTTAGAGCGTACGTGCGTTGAATTAACGCTTTTCCAGGGATATGCAACAATACCAGACGCGAAATAAAAATACCGACAATTATAGAGACCGAAAATATAGTATGCGATAATTGCAATTGGTCTCGATCAACGCTAAACGACACCGATACAAGGAAATAGCTAGGGAGACTAAGGATCCGACGGTCGAGCGCGCATACAAGCCGGAAGAATGTAAATGGCGCGATTGGCGCGCATAGGCTTACAAGCATACAAACAAACAAACGCGATCGCATGCATCAGGCAAACGGCAGGCAAAGATCCTTAAGGTCCTATGTGCAATGTGAGTTGAGATTTTGATAAGGATTCTACATATCGTACAGCAGGCAGACTGAGGGTACCTCCAAGTTATTACACAGCCCCCTCCAGGAGGGTACTGCAAACGCAACCCGTCAATCTACGTGAGGACCCACCGTGGCCAGCCACCCTTGGCCTGGTGTAATTCATGCCGCACCAGCTTGCGGTCGGTACTGCTATTCTCAGACGCTGTAAGTGGAGGAGTACCAGTGCCAACCGTTTCTAGCAAGCTCCTACTCGACTGTCCTCTCTTACGGTGTCGAAACGAATGAAGGAGTTCAAACTTCGCATGTCGAGGTCCTGAGGGTGATGGCAGTGGTCGCATAACAGTGTTCGTGTAGCAAACTTCGAACGATCTAGGACGTAAGCGCGTGCAAGGAGACGGAAAGTGATACAGGTAAGTTTGGGCACATATACTTACCTGGCGAAAGTAAGTACGCGGACATGCATCAAAACTCTTTTTTATGTTTCCAAAACAGTTTGCGATTTTTGGGTTTTCGCAATGCTGAAATAAAACCGGACCTAACGAATCCTTGTAATCTACCAGAAGTTTAGACCAACGCACCTTACGACTCGAATATGCTACGATGGGTGCTGGCGTTGTCGGCGATGTCGTGTTCACAGATGAGGATGCGCTCAGACGAGGTTGTTCAGAGGCTGTTGAATGCCTGGCCGCGGGATGCGGAGGAGCGTTGGAGGGTTCCGCTGTCCTTTCAAAGTAGTCAGGCTTCAGGTAATCGATGCTAACCATGTCCCGAATACCCTGACGCTTCAGTAGGTAGAAGCGGTCCTTCGGTTGAAGTACCTTGAAGGGACATTCATAAGGTCGCTCAGCGGGCGTCGTGAACCATCTACGCGAACAAACACGTGTGTGCAGTCATGAAGATCTTTTGGAAAAAATACCTTGCGGCTTCGTTCTCGTGTGTCCGCGACGCGGAAGTGGCGCACACGCGAAGCAAGCTATTTGGCGTAGGAAGCATCGTGTCCAAATGCGTCTGTGGCGGACGAGAAATAATCGCCAGGAAGACGAGCGATTGGTCGCGGAGGAGTTCGGCGTTAGAAACTTTAAGGTCAGCCTTGAGGGCCGCGCAGATGCCGAATAAAACTACTGGCAGGATCTCTGTCCAACGGATTGCATCGACGACGGCAAGGGCTGCTTTTAGTTGTCGATGAAAGCGTTCGACCATGCCATTGACAGCCGGGTGGTACGCCGTAGTCCACTTGCGATGATATCCAAGTGCGTTCAGCGTCTCCGTAGAAGAACCGCTTTCGAAATGAGGGCTGCGGTCGTAACCGTGGTCGGGCAACCGTGAGACGCTAACCAACGCTCGACGAATGCGCGTGTTACGGTCTCCGAGCGGACGTCTGGTATAGGGACGGCCTCTGGCCATCGCGTGAAGCGGTCTACCTCCGTCGATATATAGGCTATGCCATTCGAAGATGGTAAAGGACCTACAATATCGATGTGAAGATGCGCGAGTGGAAAAGTAATCGAAGGGTATCGGCCAATCGGGGCCGACACGTGGCGGTGTACCTTAGCTTGTTGACAAGCTAGACGAGATCGTGCCCATGTGCGGAGATCCTTTTGCACACCAAGCCAGACGTATCTACCGGAAACAAGTTTGGCCGTGGCCAGGATACAAGGGTGGATGATATTATGCAGCGTGTAAAGCACGCGACGCCGTAAGACTGAAGGTACGACTGGGCGAGGGTGTCCAGCGGAGGTATCTCATAAAATAGTTCCCGGTGCTGTCGGTGGCGGAAGATCCTTGAGAAGCAATGACAAATGCTGGCAGGAAGCGCGGAGATCTTTCTCCGCACGTTGTGCGTCGGTCTAGCTGACAAGTCAGTAATGTCGTGGCCAACAAGTGCTGATACGCGTTACAGGGCATGGGCTGCAATGCTGTCACGTGTCGCACGTCCGTCGGAAAATGCGAAACGAAATCCAAGTGTCGCACTTCGCGGGATGAATGGCGTTCGGAACAATTGCGGAAGGTGTATACCAGCGGTATGTGATAAGTGGAGATCATAAATTGGCGACCTTCGAGGGCGTACCGAAGGTGACGAACGGCCGAGTAGATTCCTAATAACTCATGACCGAACGTGCTGTAACTCACTTCGGCAGGTAACAGACGCCTGGAGAAAAACGGAAGCGGTCTCCAGGCTCCATCGACGAACTGTTGGAGTACGGCACCAACAGCTGTGTCGGAAGCGTTTAGAGTTATGCTGGTAGCGGCCTCAGTGTCGAAATGGTACAGCATCACTGCGTCGGCTGGGGCGTCTTTGGTGCGATCGAATGAGTCGACGGCTGATTCTGACGACTAGAAGTCGCGAATCGCTTGTACCCTGTCAATCAGCCGCCGGATGCCGTGCTGATCGACATGATGCCCTGAGAACTCAACTGTTGATTAACCGGAAACGTATTTGTCCGCATTCACAATGACGTTATGCGCTGCTTATCGTTCGAAGGGCAGTCGCAGATGATTCTGGTGCTCTTCTTCGGAGGGGCTTGCCACCAAAAGGTCGTCGACGTAGGAATGGACGAAGTCCAAACCTCTTGTGACATCGTCAGTAAGTCGTTGGAACGCTTGAGGGGCGTTTCGGAGACCAAACGGCATGAGCATAAATTCGAAGAAGCTTAATGGTGTAATCAGCGCCATTTTGACGAAGGCGTCCGCGGCGACTGTGATCTGGTGGTAAGCTCGGGGCAGATCGAGCTTCGAGAACACACGGGTACATTTCAGGCTGTCAGTGATGTCCTGAATTTGCGGGATTGGGTACCTGTCCGGTACCGTAGCGTTGTTGAGCGCACGATAATGTTAACATTGACGCCAGTCTCCCGACTTTTCGGCACCATATGGGGCGGCGGAGCCCGGGGGCAATCCGACGGGCGAATGATGTGAACCTCGAGCATGTGTTCAAACTCGGCGCGCGCCGACTTAAGCTTATCTCGTGTTAAACTGCGGACTTTAGCGAACACCGGTAGGCCAGCGATGACGATATGGTGCTTCGTTGCATCAGTCACTGGCGGCAGCGAGGTCGGTTGTCTGAAGGCGGTGGGGGAATCGCTCAACGAAAAAACCGTAAGTGTTCCTGATGTTTGGGCGATATACGGGACTGGTTGGAACCGCGTTGGTCAAAGTCCCGGTAACAGACAAGCTCGTCTTCAATGGTTCAGTGGGTTGTAGACGGAAGTAGGAAGCTGGAGCTTTTGAGGTTTCCGTATCTCGATGC